>NW_004624821.1:411224-469893 GCF_000247695.1 Heterocephalus glaber | reverse complement strand
CATTATATCTCATTCCTCTGCAGAATGTATATTTTAGGAAATATTGATGGTGCTGTCCCCAAGTGTCTGCATATCTTGTACTTTGCAAGAATACGCTCTCTCTCACTCTCACTCTTGCTCCATATATATATATATATATATGAATAATACTCTGCCGTAAAGAAGGATAAACGAGACATTTCTAGGTAAATGGATACACATTAAGACTGTACTCTTAAATGAAATAAATCAGACACACGTTTAAATACCACATTGTTTCTCCGGTGTGAGAAACCGAAAAGGTAAATAAGTACCAAAATGTATAATAGTTATTGTGAAATAGGAAGAAAAGTTCAAATGAGAAGGAGAACTAGGCAGAGGGGAGGGGGAAAGGAAGAAAGGAAAAGAAAAGAGAATATAAAGAAAAAGTGGAAACAGAGCTTTTATAAAGAAGGGAAAGAGGGATTGAAGGGATGGGAGGGGAATGGGAAAAAAAGAAGCAAGATATATTACGTACAGGTACAAATTCCCTATGATGAATGTTGTCATTATGTATATCTAAAATGTACCAATAAAATTAATTTTAAAAATAAATAAACTTAAGTATGACCTAATAGACAAGACTCTTAAGAGTCAGAACTCATATCACTAGATTTGAGTTGATCTATTCATCCAAGAACTATGTATTTAGAAATACCATATAGATAAATGCAGCGTCCATAGCATTAGTATTTCAAGGATTAAAGAAAAAGTTACTTTGGGCCAGGGATTTAGCTCAGTGGTGCCAGCGCCTGCCTTGCAAGTGCAAGGCCCTGAGTTTGATCCCAGGTACTAAAAACAAAACAAAACAAAAACAAGAAAAAGTTACTTCGCAATCTCAATGTCCTGAGTTCAATCCCTGGTACCAAAAAAAAAAAAAGAAAGGAAGAAAGAAAAAGTTACTTGCAGGTCACATAGTTTTGTAATCAATTTAGGCAGATGAATCACTGCAATAAATGTGCTAAAATGCCAGACTGAACAAACAATACTTCTTCCTTTGGTTGCTTCGAAACTGTTTGCCTCAGTAAAAAATTAATATCAGAAAAAAATTAATATCAGTGGAATTCATATCATCTTGTTTGTGAAAATAACTGTGATTTTAAAAAAGTAGCCACTTAATTTTTGTCTGCACAAAGGCTCAAGGAAGGTGATGTTTTACATGAGAAAATGGAGCAGTGTTTTTACTAAAGTGCTTAGTGGAAAGAATTGAAGCCTAAAGAGACACCACTTAATCTACTTAACTTTTTCCACAGTAAATTGATGAAAATGAAGACTTAATAAATGTTTTCTAAGGTACAAATTATCTGATAAGTATTTTAAAGTTAGTTGAAGATTAAAGTTTTATGGAATGATTAAAGGACAAATTGCAAAATCTTAGGTAGTAGAATTTTTCTAAGATTAAAATGTTTTTTTCTGATTACATAATTGAGACATGCTGAATTTTTAAATTTCAGTTAAAACAGAACAGCAGGAAAGAAATTACATAATCCTCACAGATAAGCTACAGATAAGTCTTAACACTCTGTGAGCTTGTTTCCAACCACCCCTTCATACATATATTTGTGTATGCATATAGACACATGTGGTTTGATTTTCCGACTCATACTCTACATATTTACAGTAATCTTTCTGCCTCAGCCTCCCAAGTGCTGGGATTACAGGCATGGGCCACCATCCCAGATATTTATTTCATTTGTTTAATTTATCTATTTAAATAGAATTTGGCCCAGGGCACTTACTCATCAAGGTGGATGAGTTATTTCTGGGATTTCTTAGCTATTCAAGACTGCCAACGTTTGAGTGGTCCCTGGAGACTAACATAGGCCAATGCTGTTGATCTCCCTTTGGCCAGAGACACTGTTTTCTCTACTCTTGGCAGTGGGGCGGCCCTGCACCCAGTACTGCACGCAGGGTCTCTGTGCGTGGTGACATGTCTCAGGCGTGCTGCAGCCATCCCAGCCTGATCTTCTGCTGCCTACTCTCAGAGAAGGAGACACTTGGAAATCCCAACCTCACCCAACCCCTCCCTAACCTCAGTGCAATTCATTCTTATTTTTACATTGGCAAAGAGTTCTTGGAGAACAAAGACCTATTAATTCTCTGGGTCACAGGAAGGGCAGGACTCCAGCCCAGTCTATTTTCTTGACAAAATGGGAAGAGAGGAAGCTGCCACTCAGTTTTTCCAGATAAACCTATAACAGACAGCTAGACAGTTGACTTTGGCAGAGTTACTAAACCTCTATAAACCTCAAATTCCTTATCTATAAAATAGCAACAAATAGAAATTCTATCCTTCCATTTGTAGAGACCAAAAAAACTCAGTTGTCTTTAGCTTCTCTCACACTCTTGCCCTCAAACCTTCACCTTCTGCCTGTTGAACTTTCAAACCAGATCTGGAATCTGAGCACTTGTGCCCACCTCTGCTGATTCCACCTGGGCCAAGCTGCCATCCTGTCTTACCTGGTTCCTACAGTGGCCCCTTAATGAGGCTCCCTAGTTGTCCCGGTTTCTCTGTGATCAAATCCAATGCAGCAGCCTATGATTCTTTTAAAATAGATGACTTTACCTCTAACTTAGAGGAAAAGGAAAAATTCTTAGACTAGCCTCTAAAGCCCTCCTTTGTGATTTAGCCCCACTTCCTTCATTTATTTTATTTCAACTTCAACCATCCTCCTCTTCAATCACCTACCCTTACCAAACGTGTCAAGCATGCCCCTTGCATTTGCTGTTTTCTCTGCTTGTAGCTGTCCTCAGGGCTAACATTTGTTTCTACCAGATATGTGCTCAAACTTACTATTAGCTTCCTCACATGCCCTTGTCTCATTTCATGTTTCTCCATAGCAGTCATCATTGACATATTGTATGCTTACTTATTATTTGTCTCTTAAAGCTCTGACTGCACCGAAGCAGTTAGGAGATGAGATTGGAAATATAATAATGGAGCAGAATGTGCAGGAAATTGAATTCAAAGTTCAGAATTCTGCTTTTTTCCCCCCTACAAGTGGGGAACCATCCGATATTTTCAGCAGATAAAGTTATGATATGATCTTCGTTTTTGCTGGTAATAATTGGTTATTGTGTTTTGCCAAGTTCGATTGTCTAATTGTGGAAAGTGGATTTGTTAACTAGAGAAAACAATGAGTTACTTTAGAAATTTTGATGGACTTTATCAGGTATAGGCCAGTGGAACCTGGTATGTGACTTTATCTATGACCCTCTCCTTTTGTGCAGATATCAAACATGCTCTATGTGGGTAAAGCAAAATGGTACAGGAAAGACTGAGAGTCAGAGTTCTGGGAATTTATTTCTAGGTAGTCTGGGTTGCTTGGTATTCTAACTCAGCTATTTCCTCTTTCATGAGTAAAATTGCTTAACCTCTGGATTAAGTCTACTTCAGACATTTGCTGTTCTTCATGTCTTGGTTTTTCCACTTTACAAGCAACTTATGACCATATCAATCTTCATTTTATATACCCCACGTCCAATCTAAAGTCTTGCTATTCAAAACATGGTTTTGGGTCCAGCAACATTAGCATCACTTGGGGGCTTTTTCAAAAAACAGAACACAGGGCTGCGGATTCAGCTCAGTGGTTTCGCCACCTGCTGCGCAAGCGCAAGGACCCGAGTTCGATCCCCAGTACCAAAAAAAAAAAACCAACAAAAACCCAACAGAACAAAGTCAGGTGTGGTGGTGCACACCCTATAATGTGGTAGATGGAGGCAGGAGGATCACAAGTTGGAGCCCAGCCTGGACAAGTTACTGACAGCAAGACCCTGCCTGAAGAGAAAAAAAATTAAAAGGGCTGGGGATCTAGACCTGGATCAGTGATGGAGAACCTTTTAGAGCTTTCAATGATACAAACAGCCTGCTTGGCAGGCATGCCATAGGCCCACCATTACTACCCTAGATTCAATCCCCAGTACCACAAGAAACAAGCAAACAAAATTCTCAGGACCTAGCTTGCCCCACTGAATTAGAATCTGCATTTTGGGGGGGGGGGTACCAGGGATTGAACTCGGGACCTTGGGCTTTTGAGGCAGGCGGTGGAACCACTGAGCTAAATCCCCAGCCCTAGAATCTGCATTTTAACAAGGTCACTGATGATCTGTCTGCACATTAAGATTTAAGAAGCACTCATTTTGAGGAACTTGCAGCCATGCCCACCTTCACCTGCATGGTGGGACAGGGTCCCCGTGCCCTGGCCATAGCCACCCACCAACTCCAATCCTGCTCTGTTTTATTTCCCTTTCAGCACTGAGGAGCAGAGGTGCTGACTGACCAACTAACCTGATAATGGAAGGGAAGGTAAGCCTCAGAGAGTCGGTAGCTCCAGGGAGAAATAATGGACCTGGCTAGCATTGCTAGCCACAAGGAAAACCTGGGGCTATTGTAAACTACAAACTAAAATACATAGGATTTTACTCCAAAAGTGACTCCTTCATCACAGCCTAGTGTTGAGGAAGAAACTCAGTGCAGTGCTTGCCATATTGCCAGAGAGTGTTTTATCAGGCTCCATTTTGGGAAGGAGTTAAAACTGGGCCACAGAACAACGCCACTTCAAGGTTTCCAATGTTACCCTCCCACAGTGACTGTGCGAGAGATACCTATGGGAGACAGCGGCAGAGAGGGTGCAGGCTAGACATAGACCTCCCGAAAAGTCTAAGCTCAGCCTGGGAAGGACATGGGCTCTGGCCTCTGTAGTGAGAAACCAGGCCCAGTGCGTGTGGCTTTAAGAGGATGCTGAATTGGAAAGTGCTGCCGTTAAGTTCAACAGTCGATTTGAACCCCTGCCCCATGGCCTACATCCAGCAGAGACCACGGGGCTGATTGCTTTTCCCATCTACCAACATGAGTAAGGACATGCTTCAACTTGAACAGTTGCCACAGTCTAGAGTCTATAGTCAGAGGGGTCCCTGGAGGAGGAAAACACTTCACAAACCCACATATTATAAAGCTAGACAGAGAAAATTGTGACTTGCTGGATTACAAGATTGCACATCCTAAAAAAGAAACCACACATCCAAAAACATAGAGGAATATATTTTATTGACTCAATTTATTTTTGTAAGAGAACCTTGAAATTGGGGTAAAGGATTTAATGCGATGACAATAGGAATAGATTGGTACATAAGATTAGATCTTTTTGAATGTAGTTAATTTAAGGATGGGAGAACTTGATATTAGGAAGACTGACTTACTAAGTTGATATATTAATACATACCCTAAGAGATACACAGTGGAGCTAGTAATGATGATGAAGATATAGAGGGGATAAATATGAACAGTTTAAAGGACAAAAACAGGTTTTAGTGGATATGAATAATGAAGGTGGGTTACATATAGCTAGTTTCACCTTTGAATATAAAGGGAAAGCAGGTAAATGTTCAGAAAATTGAATCAAAGTTAACACACTAAAAAGGGTGGGGAATTGGGGAGAAAGCCAATTCTTCCCATCACCATATCAGATGGGAATTTCTATTCTGTGTCTTTATCTCTAAAACAAAGGTAATATTTTGGAAATCTTGATCTCTCTGGCCAAGCTATCATTATCTCTCACCTTGATGGTGAAAAGTGCCTTTTTTTTTTGTACCAGGGGTTGAACTCAAGACCTTGCACTTGCCAAGCAGACGCTGTGCCGCTGAGCTACATCCCCAGCTGAAAAATGCCTCTTAAATAGTCTTCTTGTTTCATTGTATATGTGCTGCCGAAGGGAGCACTTTCCTGTTTCATTGTTATCTCCTCCTCCTATCAAGGATCCCCCAGACTACTTGAAGTTTCAGTGATTTGGTAAGAAGACATACAGGGCTCAGAATATAATCATACAGCTATGATTTAGTATAGCAAAGACATTCAAAGAAAAATCAACAGATGGAAAAGGGACAGGGGACAAAGTCCAGAGGAAACCAGACCCAAATTTCCAAGGGTCTTCTACCACTGAAGTCACATAGGATGACTTTATTTCCCCCAACAATGCCTTGTGATGACATTAAGTGAGATGTTAGTAACCAGATAAACTTGCACGAGACTCAGCACCCAGGCCTTACAGTACATTGGGAGCCAGTCATTTAGCCACTCTCTGCCTCTATATATCAAATTTTCAGATTCCTCAGAGGAAAGCAGAATTGTTCTGAATTGTTACGGTTTAACAGTTTTTGTCCTACTAAAATTCATGTGTTGAGGGCTGGGGATTTAGCTCAGTGGTTTTGCCACCTGCTGCGCAAGCACAAGGTCCCGAGTTCAATCCCTGGTACCAAAAAATAAAAATAAAATAAAATAAAAAAATAAAATTCGTGTGTTGAAATCCTCACAAGTTGATGTTATTAAGAGGTTGGTCTTTTGGGGGGTGGTGATTAGGTAAGGAGGGCAGAATCTTCATGAATGGGATTAGTGCCCTTATAAAAGACATCCAAGAGAGACCTCTCATCCTTTCCACCATGTAAGGACACAGCGAGAAAGTGTCATCTATGAACAAGAGAGCCGGGCCTTTAACCCATATGGAATCTCCCAGTGCTCTATGCTGGACTTCCCTGCTTCCAGAACTGTGAGAAATAAATTTATGTTCTTTATAAGCCTCTCGGTTTATGGTATTTTGTTATACCAACCTATAAAGACTAAGACAGTCATGAAGCACACTGCACACTTTAGACACAATGAGCCATTCTTATTACTCAGATGGTAGGAACTCTCCCAAAATCCAAGCTCCAACCAAGAACCAGCCTCATAAAGTGGGGTTTAAAAGGATAGTGATCAAACTTCTATGTTAACTCTTTCCTGCGTATTTTCCAATCCATTCTTCAGTCAGTAACAAGAAGAATTCTTCCTAAATATAAACCAGATAATGTGCATCAGATAAAAATCTGCTTCTTGGGCCGGGGATTTAGCTCAGTGATTCCGGCGCCTGCCTCACAAATGCAAGGTCCGGAGTTAGATCCCCAGTACAAAAAAAAAAAGTCTGCTTCTTCTTACAAGACACAAGTCCCTACCTGAGATTAACTATGAACTCTTCTCCAAACACGTCCCTTGCTACTTTCCTCGATATCATCCTCTAGCCATACTGGCCTTTGGTGATGTTTCTAGAATAGCACTACCCGATAGAATGTTCTGTGCTAATGAGTGTTCTTCTGCACTGTCCAATTGTCTGTTGGTGTCCACCAACTGCATGTAGCTATTGAGCATGTGAAATGTGACCAGCGGCCCTGAGGAAATGAATTTCTAATTTCATTTTGTATAGTATTTTAAATTTAAATAGCCACGTATCATTAGTGGCCATCATATTGGGTAGAATAGTTCTAAAATCCGTTAATCATCAGGGTGTGGTAGCACATGCCTGTAATCCTAGCATTTGGGAGGCTGGCTAGGAAGATCACTATGAGTTGGAGGCCAGCCTGAACTAAATAGTGAGGGCCTGCCTCCAAACAAACTAACAGCGAAACCCACACACACGCATCAAGCTTTTCCCATTTTAAGCTTTTTGCTATGTAGGAAAGTACTCTGATATAATGGTAAATTTCTATTATGTTATCAAGTCGGCTATCGCAAAGATTAAAGAGCAGAAGGACTTACAGACCAAATTAAAATGGAATCACACACACAGTTTATTAAATTACCTTAAAGTATGCAGTGAAAATCAAGGGGAAAGAAATGGGATAAGTTAAAACACAAGGAAGGTGGAAGGATTATACTACTTAAATCCTAAGTTATCCAATGTTTAAATGTTCCACCTCTCTCTTGCATTAACCTTCTCTACTAATGGACCAGAGAGAGTTGAGATTTGTTTATTTATTTATTTATTTATTCCTTCTTGGCCTTTTGGCTAAGATCAAGTGTAGTATTTTTTTTTTTAGAGTTGAGGTTTAAGCAAAGCAGTCAGTCAGAAAGAAAGTGCCTTGGGTCAATGACATACACTTGTCACTGGCAAAGATTCAGGAGGAACAAGTATACCTGGCCTATACCTGTTGCTTTGCTTGCCGTTGAAGACCTTTTTCGTGTGTGTGTGTGTGTGTGTGTGTGTGTGTGTGTGTGTGTGTTTTCATTCGTGTTGAACCCAGGGCTTTTGCACTGAGCATTATCCCTAATTTTTTTTTTGGTACCGGAGATTGGACTTGGGACCTTGCGATTGCTGAGGCAGGCAGTGGAACCACTGAATTAAATCCCTGGCCCTATCCCTAGCTTTTAAAAAATGGTGCTGCCTGCCAGGTATGGTGGTGCATGCTTATAATCCCAGCTCTTGAGAAGCTGAGACAGGAGGATTACTGAGCATTCGAGGCCAGTTTGGGCTACATAGTGAGTTCAAGGCCAGCCTGAACTACATAGCAAGACATTGTCTCAAAAAACTATATATATATATATATATTTTTTTTCTTTTTTTAACTCAGGGCCTTACCACTGAATTATGTCTCCACATCTCCAGCCTTTTTTTTTTTTTGGTACCAGGGATTGAACTCGGGACCTTGCTCTTGCAAGGCAGGTGCCAGAAGCACTGAACTAAATCCCCAGCCCTCCAGCCTTTTTTTTTTTTTTTTTGACACTGGGTCTTGCTAAGTCATTAAATTGCTCAGGCTGGGCTTGAACTTGCAATCCTCCTGGCTCAGCTTCCCAGTGCACTGGGATTATAGGCACATGGCACAGAACTTGATTTTTTGTTTGTTTTTTGTCATGCTAGGGATTGAACGTAGGGCCTTACCCATGGAAAGCAAGTACTCTATCATTGAGCTACACCCTCCAGCCCTACAACTATAGGTTTTATTTGGGCTACAGATTTACATGTTTTGGGCAGAGTAGTTATTAGCAATGAGTGATTAAGGATTCATAAATATTAAGGACTCATGTATATTTAGACATCTTGGATATTAACTATCTCATATATATTTAATTTGTTATGAATATTTAGTACCTAGGTATCTCATGTATATTTATAACTCAATATTACTTGTGACCCTTTTATATCTTTTTTCCATCCATATTTAACACATACACTCTATACTTATCTATATTTACATATCTTATGAATTTCATCTATCGCATTTTTAATTTTTGTCTGTAGCATAACAGTATTCTCAAACAGTACGATAAATCACACCTCTGCACACACTTCTCTGTAAAGCCTCCTTCCTCTGGTTCATCCCATAACAAGTTCCTACAGATCCTTTGGGCTTAAATAGAACTATCCCTTCCTCCTAGAGGTTCCTTCCCTGATCAACCATGGATATAGACTGAACAGAATCCTCTTCACATGCTTATGTTGGAGCCCTAATCCCCAGTGTGACTGTCTTTGGGGATAGAGACTTTAGGGAGGTGATTAAGATTATGTGACATCAGAAGGGTGGACCCCTAATCCAATATCGGTGTGCTTATAAGAGCAGGAAGAGGCACCGGATTTCTCTCTCTTTCATAATGATAGCTATCCTAGTAGATATAAAGAGGTATCTAATTGTTTCAATTTACATTTTCCTAATTATTAGTGATGTTCAGCATTTTCCACGTGCTTATTTAGCTCTCTGTATTATTTTCTTTGGATAAATTCTATTTGACTCCTTTCCCTTTTTGGGGGGGGTACCAGGGATTGAACTCAGGACCTTGCGCTTCTAAGGTAGGCATGGTGCCACTCAGCTAAATCCCTGGCCCCTTCCTTTGCCCATTTTTAATTGGTTTGGGGGCTTTTTTGGTACTGGGGATCGAACTTGGGTCCTTGTGCTTGCGCAGCAGGCGGCGAAACCCCCGGCCCTTAATTGGGTTGTTTTTACGTTAGGTTGTAGGAATTCTTTATAGAGTCTAGATATTAGATATTATTATCTTGTTAGATAAATGATTTGCAAATATTTTTTCCCATTCTGTGGGTTTTCTTATCACTGTTAGTAGTGTCTTTTAGTATACAAAAAATTTAATTTTGGTAAAGTCTAATTCATCTATTTTTCCTTTGTTATTTGTACTTTTGGTCTCATAGCTAAGAAATTGTTGCCAAATCTAATGTTATGAAGCTTTTCTCCTAAGAGCTTTATAGGTTTTTTTTGTTCTGTTTTGTTTTTTGGTACTGAGGATCAAACTCAGTACCTTGACTTGTGAGGCAGGCGGCAGCACCACTAAGCTAAATTCCCAGCCCAGAGCTTTATAGTTTTAACTTTTATGTTTAGGCCTTTGATCCATTTTCAATTTTTTATATGATGTTAGGTAAGAACCCAACTTTATTATTTTGCATGTGGATATTCAGTTTTTCCAGCACCATTTGTTGAAAACTGTCCTTTCTCTGTTGAATGATCTTTGTACTCTTGTTAAAAATCACTTGATCATATATATAAAACAGTTTACTTCAGTGTTCTCTATGTCTTTATGATAGCTATGACTGTACTGTTTTGATTGTTTTTTTTTTGGTACCGGGGATTCCTTGTGTTTGCAGGGCAGGCAGCAGTGGAATCACTGAGCTAAATCCCCGGCCCTGTACTGTTTTGATTACTGTAGCTTTGTCATAATTTTTAAAATCAGGTAGTATGAGTCTTCTGACTTCATTTTTGTAGCCAAATTTTTAATCCACTATCTCAAATTATTCATGGTGGTAGCCATCTTAGTGATACTAAAAATACAGACTTCATAGCAATTATTTCTAATGAGAACTAGTCTCTTTTGAAATTCTTGCCAAGAAGGTGGTGGGTACAGTGACACACAGCTGTAATCTCAGCTACCCAGGCAACTGAGGTGGGAAGATCACAAGTTCAAGGCCTGGGCAACATAGTGAGACCCCAAACTCTCCACCCCCAGAAAAAGACAGTGTCTAGAAAAAAAATCATAGTTTGGAATCTTTGTATTTTCTTTATTTTTCTTAAAGAAAACTTTATTCAGAGTAAAATCTGGATTTATAGTGTCCTAGTCTTTTGTGCAGGCTGTTACTGTCTAGCTAGGAAATCAGCCAAGAAAGACTTCCTGGATTAAGTTTAATTTAGGTAATTCTTTTAGTTTGCACTATCAGATTCCATTGGTTTGCCTAGAACAGAGAAAAGAACATGCTGCACCTGCCTTGCAAGAGCAAGGTCCTGAGTTCGATCCCTGGTATCGAAGGAAAAAAAATCAACAGTCAACGAGAGGAGCCAGGGAGGGTGGTGCACGTCTGTAGTGTCAGGTACTTGGGAAACTGAGGTAGGAGGATCATGTGAGCCCAGGAATTCAAGACCAATTCCTGGGGAACATAGCAAAACAGTCTCAAAACAAAACAAAAATAAAAACAGAAAAAAGGGTTAGTGAGAGAAAAAGTGTGACCGAAAGTTGAAGCCAAATTATAAGTGAGGTGGAGGCTTGGCTGTTTTACCTCCATAGATGATAAAAAGAGAAGAAAGCTTTATGTGATCTTTGAAATTCTCTCTCCATTTTAAACCTAAAATGCTAAAGAAAAGTGATAGTTCAAGAGACTTCCTGGTGCTTTGCTTTTCTCCTAACAGGGTAGTGAGAAAGAATGTTGGGCTGTCTAGGAGGTCTGGTATCTGATGGAATTTTGCACCAACTTGCTAAGGGAACTAAGGCACTGGCTCTCTGGGCTGCAATTTTTGTTTTTCTGGCACCACGAGGTCAAAGTCTTATTTTATTTTCACAGGGAGGCAGAAGATTGGGTCTAGGGAGAGACAAAACAAACCTGGAAATGTCCATTATCTCATTGTATTCCCTTCTCCACTGTTCCTTGCTATAAAAAACCTCACACACCTGTGCATGGTGGGATGGTGACTTGGGTGATGAGACCCCTTCATTTCTTCAGAGCTAGCTTTAAAGAAATCCTTTTTCCTTTTTCAAAATAAATGGCTTCCTTTGATTTAGTCAGCAGTGAGCAAATGAACCTGAGTGTATGAACCTAAGTGGCCAGGAGCACTATTTATTTATATCAAACCCAGGGCCTCATATATACTAAATAAACATTCTGCTATTGAGCTGGGGATTTAGCTCAGTTGTATGGCCCCTGCCTCGAAAGCACAAGGGCATGAGTTTAATCCCCAGTACCCGCCCCGCCCAAAATCTTCTATTGAGCCACATCCAAGGCCTGGGCTATAATTTTGTCTATCTTGTGCTAAGAGAATTGTTCCATCTTCAAAAGTTCTAATAGCTCTAATAATGTCATAGAACTTTTTTTTTTACCTCCTATAGATATTATTTCTTATTCTATAATTCTCAGAGATTTATGAATAACATTTATATACATGTTTCATCTGCTCTGCTAAATTGTGTGGTCCTAGAAAACATATCTCAGTTTGCTATTCCTCACAGCTTAGCACTTTATCTTTCATAACTTTAGTAAGTACATGAAGGGAGAATGAATTGAACTATTTCTTTTTGTTTTGAAGATTATCTTTCAATGATAATTGTTTCTTTTTCTTTTTTTCAGAGATTCAGTCTTGCTAAGATGCCCAGGCTGAGTTTTAAACTTGTAATCCACCTCCTAGAGTGGTAAGGTTACAGGTGTGCACCTGTACAATAGTTTCATTTTTGTGTGAGATAAATAGCCTTTAGCTAGGTAGCAATGGTTATACTATAGTAATGATATTTTCCCTGTTTTGTTCAATTAAACAATTTGTGGATTACTTTAGAATATAAAGACCCATAAAGAATACATTAGGTTAATATTCTATGATACTGGTTTAGTGGTAAATAAACTCTCTGAGAAGATTTCATATACTCACTTGGCATGGTAAAAGGCTGATGTACTAAATCAGGACTATTTACCAAGCATAATTATGTCAATCAGGACTCTCACAGTTGCAAATGTTAGAAGACCTATGCCAAGCTGGCTTCAATCAAAAAGGAAAATTTGTCTAGGCATGGTGGTTCATGCCTGTAATCCCAGCAAACTAGGAGGCAGAGGCAAGAGGATCAAAAGTTTGAGCCTAGCCTGGACAATTTAGAATTTATTGAGACCTGTCTCAAAATAAAAAATAAAATAAGGGCTGGGGATTTAGTTCAATGTGAAGGCCCTAGGTTCAGTCCTTGGGACCTTGGGTGGGGGGAGGAAAATTTATTTGGCTTATGTATATGAAAAATTCAAACTTGGTTAAATCCATGGACAAATTATGCCATTTTTTGTCAGTAGAACTGAGTCTTACTCTCTTCTTCTTGGCCCTTTCTGTTGAATCTGTTCTTACAGTGGTAAGGTTGCATACAGCTTAATCTTAGCAGCACTGGGGTTAGAATACAGTCCTAATGACTTCCAGAGTTGAGCTGTGTTGCTGTGCTGGGTCCTACATGAGGACAAGTCTGACCCAGCATTGTTCTAGGTTCATGGAAGACACTGATTGAATGGGCCTGAGTTATGTGCCCATACTGGAGTCCAGAGGTAGTATTTACCTTTTCCTGAACCTTGTGGGCTGAGTATGTTGGGGAGGTGGCTCCCCAGTGGGAAACTGGGGACTTAAACAGAAGGTACAATGGATGGTGGGCAAATAAGGGCAGAGAATTTTACAACAAAACTATTAAAAAACAAATTCTTCTTCTGAAAAACAAAACTATTTAAAAAAGTATACTATATGTATATTAATAGATCCTCATTCAATATGCTAATTAGGTGGATTTGACTTGTTTTCAGAAAGACAAGAGCTTAAAACAAACTCAGGATCTGTGTGTGTGTGTGTGTGTGTGTGTGTGTGTGTGTGTGTGTGTGTGATGAGGTCTTGCTATGTTGCCCAGATTGGCCTCGAACTTCCCATCCTTCTGCCTCAGGCTCCTATGAAGCTGGGATTACAGGGATGAACCACCACTCTTAGCTTCATATAAGTCTCTTTAATAAAAGATGTCTAGGGTCAAATATTCTGCATTCATTCTTTTGTGAACCATCTGTGTAGTTCCTTGAAATCTCCAATATTTACTTTAGAATAATGAATAAGGCCAAGTAATATCTTAGTATGATTCTGACAAGTTTTGATCTCACAAAAACTCTGATGGAGCCTCTGGGCCCCCCAGGTCAAAGGACTATGCCGTTTTAATAGAACTTCCAATATTCAGTGTCTTCTGGAATTCCTTATAAATTTTAATGGTACTTGGCCTATTGAGCATTCTATCATCTTATTAGTCCTTAAGGTGTAGTTATAGGGCGACACATGATAATGTGCATTTTAACCAATTCCCGGATAATTCCAAAATCTTTAATGCTGGAATAGTACATATTTATGTTTTCCTTTGATTTACTACAAAGGGCAATTTCTAAAAAAGGAATTAAAACTGCCCCAAATTAAGATTTTTCAAGTCCTCCATTCTTATCTCCCACAAATAGTGTATTTTTCACTTTGTGAACTTTCTCCACTCCATAAAATAGTCTAAATTAACTATTATGCGCCAACCACCCAAAAGTCAAGTGAGGGCCCTCTTCTTTCCCTGTATTAGTTATTTGCAATCCTCAGTGAATTTGAACAAAATGAATGCCTATAACTAGTTTTTCCTTAAAAGAACAAAGCTATTTTAAAGTCTTTTTTGTATAAGGTAGTTAATTGAGAAGACAACTTTAAACACAAATTGATTTGTAACTCCTATTTACCATTTAAACTTTCTGATAGAGTTTTTTGGATTGTAAAAGTTTCATGCAAAAGTTTGTGCATGTTAGGTGTGAATTACATTTGGTGGCAGATGACAGATTTAACTGCAGTGCTGTAAACAAATTAGAGTTAGTTTTTCTCATGTAAGAAGGTCAGAGGCAGGTTGTTGCTGGCACTGGTTTAGTGCCTTCTGGATGTGAGTCTCTTGATACTTTCCTCATGTCTCAAAATGACTGCTGGAATTTTGGCCTTCATTTTGGGTTGACAGTAGGAGAAAGAGGAGGAGAACAAAAGGGCAACACTTACTTGCTACATTTATTTATTTATTTAGTTTCCTTTTTAAAGGTATAATCAGATATTCTAATTAATACATTTGCATATATCATATTCTTCACATGGTCCTATATATTTTCAATGGAGGCTATAAGTATAGTTTTTTCAGTTGGGCTCAGTGCCACCCCAAATTAAACCAAGCTGCATTATTAAGGAGAAAGGGAACAATAGATACTGGGTGGCTATTTTAGTTAGCTTAGTCTGTTATAACAGAATACCACACCCTGGGTTTGAGGCCCAGCATCACCAAAAAAAAAGTAACAGAATACCACAGAGTCCATGACTTAAACAACAGATGTTTATTTTTCACAGTTTTTGAGGCTGGAAAATTCAGGATGAAGGTGTTGGCCAATTTGGCTCCCTAGTGAAGGCTCTCTTCCTGGCTTGCACATAGTTGCCTTCTCGCTGTGTCCTCACATGGGAGAGGGGGGAACAGAAGGAGAGAGAGAACTCTATTTCTTCCTGTTTTACTCTGTTTACTAATTCCATCATGGCAGTTCCCCCTTCATGGTCTTATCTAAACCCAAATACCTCCCAAAGGGCCCAAATAGCTCCCAAAGGGCCCATATCCTAATATCATCACTTTGAGAGTTATGCTTTAAAATACAAGTTTTAGGGAGCCACAAATCAGTCCATGATGTTATACCATTTGGACCCCCAATATTCATTCCCTTCTCTTATGCAAAAATACATTCACTTCTGCCAGGTGTGGTGGTTCACACCTGTAGTCCTAGCACTTGGGAGGCTGAGGCAGGGGGATCACCATGAATTCAAGGCCAGCTTGAACTACATAGTGAGACCCTGTCCCCCAAAAACAAACAAAACAAAACAACAACAAAAAACCTCACACCCCTCTCCAAACCCCACAACATGCACTTCATCTCAATAATCCCAAAAGTTTTAACTCAGTCTAGTGTCAGCTTTAAAGTCTTAATACCAAAAGCCTTATCTAAATATCAAAACCAGAAGTAAGTAAGACTCAAGGTTTGATTCA
The DNA here is from genome assembly GCF_000247695.1 of Heterocephalus glaber. The sequence continues at coordinate 454,052 of NW_004624821.1, read as the reverse complement.
ACCCAAGGCAAAATTCCTCTTTATCTGTAAACCTGTGAAGCCAGATAAAGTATGGCCTTTTAAAATATAACAGTTACATCACATAAGCAGAGGATAGATATTCTTGATCCAAAACAAGGAAATCAGAAGGAAGAAAGAGGTGAGTCAGGGGTCCCAAGCAAGCCCACAATCTAGCAAGGCAAAAGCAGTAGATCTTAAGGCTTGAGCATAATCCTCCTTGGTTCTGCACGTTGCCTTCCAGACCCCCTAGGGCAGCAGCCTCACCCTCAGGACACAGCGGGACAGTGGTCCTACTTCTGTGGTTCTGCATGGTGGGGGCTGCATCCCCAGATTTTGGTCAGTGGCTGTCCAGCCTGTTGAACCCAGTGCAACACCTTTCCTCTCTTGCCCTCACTTTGAAACTGAGGAGGCAATCTCAGCATCACTGAATAGCTTTCAAGTCATGTGCTTTTGTCTCAAAGAATAGTGCATATTTGTTTGAGACAGGGCCTTTCTGTGTAGTTCAGGATGGCTTTGAATTCATTATGCAGCTCAGATTGGCCTCAAACCCATGGCAGGCCTCCTGCTTCAGCCTCCCAGGTGCTGAGATTACAGGTGTGCCTCACCACACTTGGCTAAGAGTAGAACACATTTGTACCTGAATAGCTTTATGGTGTGGTCCTGCAGGATCTAGAGGTCTTGCAATCATCCTCGATTTTGTCCTGTCCCTGTCCTTTTCAGTTAAAACTGGCAGTGTTTCTACTGGGTGGCTGATTAGGTCTATGATTTACTCTTGTATTTCTCTCTACCAAATGATTGTTCAGCCACACCTTTAGTGCTCTCTTCAAAGCAAGCTTATTTTTTTCCTTTTTGAATAGACCAAGAAATTTCCAAATCTTTATGTTCTAGCTCCTTTTTGCTTAACAATTCCTTTTGTAATTTGTTTCTTCCTTTCTGCCTTTTATTATAGGCAGTCGGACAGAACTAAGCCACTACTTCCACACTTTGCTTAGAAATCTTTTCAACTAAATATCTAATTTCATTGTTCACGAACCCTAGAACACAGTTCAGCCAAGCTCTTTGCCATTTTATCGCAACGATCATTTTCTTTCTTTCTTTCTTTCTTTCTTTCTTTTTTTGGTACTGGGGATCGAACTTGGGACCTTGCACTTGCGAGGCAGGTGGCAGAACCACTGAGCTAAATCCCAGGCCCCTGATCGTTTTTTTCTTAATCTTAAAACATGTTCCTCAGTTCTGTTTTGTGTATTTTCTTTTCTTTTCTTTCTTTCTTTCTTTTTTCATTTTTGTTTTTGAGACAAGGTCTTGTTCAGGGTGGCCTTGAAATCACTATGTAGCCCAGGCTGGCTTTGAACTCACAGGGATCCTCCTGCCTCAGTCTCCCAAGTGCTGGGATTACAGGCATACACCACCATGCCCAGCTATCTGTGTAGTTTCTAAAAAGGTGGAAGTTTTTTTCCACTTGTTCTCTTTTCTAAGTCCTCACCAGAACCATCACTCTTTGTTTTTTGAGACAAGGTCTTGCTATGTATTCCAGGCTAGCCTTGAACTCACTATGTAGCCCAGGCTGGCCTTGAATTCATGTCAATTGTCCTGACTCAGCTTCCCAAGTGCTGGGATGTGCCACCACGCCTGGCAGAACCATCACTGTTAACATTCATATTTCTAGTATAAACCTGAAAACTTCTCCAGCCTCTACCAATCACCCAATTTCAAAGCTTCTTCTACATTGTCAGATATTTATAATAGCTGACTCTACTCTTAGTATCAAAATCTGTATTATTCTGGGTTCTTTAGAGAAACAGAACTAACAGTGAGCATGCATGCACACACACACACACACACACACACAGACACACACACGAATTAGCTCACACAGTTAGGGAAGCTAAGGAATCAATGCTCTATAGTCAGCAACCCGACGAGCCAGGAGAACCTGTAGTATAGCTTCAGTGTGTATCCAAAGGCCTGCAAACCAGGAGAGCTGATGGTACAAATTCCAGACCACACCTGCCTCTCTAGGCAAAAGACAGAGGTCCCAGCTCAATGACAATCAGGCAGAGAGGGCAAATTCTCCCTTTTTTAGCCTTTTTTGTTCTTCAACACTCCCAGTGGATATGCCCCACGACCTGCCCACATAGGGGAGGGCAATCTGCTTTGTCCAGTGTACTGATTCACATGTTAACCTCATCCAAAACACCCTCTGGACCCAGAATAATGTTTAACCAACTTGGCCCAGCAAAGGTGGCACATAAAATCAATTATCCCAGTGGCCTTGTGTCTCCCGCCACAAAAAATATTAGTGAAAATGTTAAAATTTATTTCGCTTTGGGCTGGGGATTTAGCTCAGTGATTTGGCCGCCTGCTGCGCAAGCACAAGGACGCAAGTTCAATCCCTGGTACCAAAATAAATAAATTAATAAATTAATAAATTAAATAAAATAGAATTTATTTCGCTTGGACTTTGTTTTAGTTTAAAAATAACCTTTTAGTTACATAGATGTTACACAGATGAAATGGAAGGAATGCTTAATTCCAAGAAAAAAATTTCTCCTATGTCAGAGTATTTTTATCTATTCTTGTGACATTATTATTTTTTTGGTTTATAAACTGTGCAAAAAGAAATGTTCATTATATTTTATTTTGATTTTTTTGAGGCAGAATCTTACTATGTAGTTTAGGCTGGCCTTTAACTCACTATGTAGCTCAGGCGGGCCTCCATCTCACAGCAATCTTCCTGCCTCAGCCTCCCAGAGTTCTGGTATTACAAGTGTGCAAGTATGTGCCCTATATTTTATTTTAAAACCTTCCAAAAAGGGGGGGGGGTGCCGGGGATTTAGCTCAGTGGTTCTGTCGCCTGCTGCACAACCACAAGGAACCAAGTTGGATCCCTGGTACCAAAAAAAAAAAAAAAGAATATAGAAAACCTTCCCCCTTTTTCCTTACATGCTTTGAGTATTTTTGTCACAAACAATTCATCATAATTTTAGTGACTTCACTATAGTCCACTGAATGGATATATGATCGTTTTAAATCAATCTATTATGGGACATTTAGGTAGTTTTCAATTTTTCATTATTATAAAAACTTTGGTATCTCTTAATGTTTTAATTACAAAAGCAATACATGCCTTCTCTAAAAAATTAAAACAATACAGAACTTTGTAAAATAAAAAGCAAAATCCTGTATTTTATTCAGCAATACTTCTATTTTCCAACACTTCTGTTCCCTATGAGGCAACAACTATTTAATAGTTTATATAGTTTATTGTGTATCCTCCCAAACTTTTGTTTTCTGCTTTCTTTCATTTTCCCTTCTGTTCTAGTAACCTGTGCCTTTTAGTGTCCTCTCTCATCATGCTCAGCATTAAGCAGCTACTTTGTCATTGTGCTTAGTTTGGGAATCGAGGCAAATCTGTCAGAATTGTGTGTGAATTTAGAGAAAACGGTTTGTGAGCAAAGGCCTCATCTCTTTGATTGAAGAATTTACTGGTTATCTTTTCTATTTTGACTGCTATTATTCCTATTAAACACACTGCTATTGTGTCAGACAGTTGGAAAACCAAGCTTCATGTAAGTGCAGTGTTGCTATCTTTACTTTTCATAGGATAAGAGTGTACTATTTTATTTTTTGTTTTTTGAGACACTTTGTAGTTCAGGCTGGCCTTGAACTCATGGCGATCCTTCTGCCTCAGCCTCCTGAGTGCTGGGATTACAGGCATTACAGGCATAGGCCACCATGTCCTGAGAGTGTACTACATTTAAGAAAAAATTTAATATTAACTTTTCATATGTTTACACAACTGACCATGAAAGGACCATTCAGTAAGATAATAGTGAAATATGATATTTCTGTGCGTGTGTGTGTGTGTGTGTGTGTGTGTGTGTGTGTGGTATTGGAGATTGAACCCAGGGCCTTCATGTTGAGCTACTTCCCAGCCCTTTTTTATTTTGAGACAGGGTCTCATTCTACGTTACTCAGTTGTCCAGCCTGGGCTTGAACTTGTGATCCTCTTGCTTCAGCTTCCCAGAGTGCAGGATTTACAGCATGTACCATCATGCTCAGCAAAATATGATATTTCTGTAAAATAAGAGAAGAGATAGGAAATGAATACCTACCTGCCATATTGCCAGGCACTGTATAGATATAAAAAAATGTAAAGATGAGTAAGACAAAGGTCTTCATCATTTTTTAAAGATTTCATAAACATTGCTTAGGAAGCAACTCAGAGCTCATTTTAGTCCTCTTTGACTTGATCTTCCCTCAAAAATCTGCACTTAAGCATTTTGTTTTTCAGAGCTATATGGCAGTAAACTCTCTCTGTTGATAACCCATTGGTACTTGGCCTCTGTTTATTTTTCTATGTATTTTCTTGCCAATGCATTGTAGTTATGCTCCAGCAGTCCAGGCCACATTTAGCTCAACAGCCTGAAAAAAAATCCCCTGGCTACTCAACTACATGGATATCTGGAACCATTTAGTTTCCTTACAGGTCCCTTTGATAAAACTAAGCCCAGAAATCTAACGTTTTATTCATACCATGTTTCATCATGGTCTTCTTTTCCTTCCTTTTCTTTTCTCTTTTCCTTTTCTTTCTTCCTCCCCTCCCTCTCCCTCTCCCACCCCTCCCCCTCCCTTCCTCTGTGCTTCACCTTCTGTTTCCTTCCCCTCTCCCTCTCCCTCCCTTTCTCTTTCTTTTTCAAACTATGAAAATTGCTGAAATGGCAGGAGTTTTGCTTGGGTTGAGTATGGAAGTCTGGAATGTTTTTAATTCTGTGTTCAGTGTTCTTGGTAATATTAGAAGAGCAGTAGAGCCATGAATCCAGTCATGCTCTTGGCTAAAGCATCCTACCCTGTTTTAAGTGCTCCTCACATGGACTTTTGTTGATGGTAAATGCAACCTGAGCCTGTGATGTGACTTGGCTGCCAAAGCAAGCAAATGTGATCTGAACTGGCATTAACAGAAGGCTAGTGGCTGCAACAAGGAAGGCAATAGTCCCAGGGTAGGCTCTGCGATGGTCAGATCACACCTGTGGGATGGTGTTTCCTTCTGCATTTTAAGAGTGATGCTGACAAGCTGGAGTGTGCCCAAATTGGGCAACAGGATGATGAATGGCTGAGAAACTCCATCCTCTGAGGAACAGTTGGAGGGGTTGGGTGGTTTACTCTGGAAACTAGGAGATAAGGGGGAGTGGGATAACTATTTTGAAATATTCACAGGGCTATCATGTAAGAGTTGGATGGTTCCTGTGAAATCACAGCAAGCACACTTCAGACCAATGGGTGTATCTTACAGAGTGCAGATCTTGTCTCTAAAAGAGGAAAAATTTTCTAGCCATATGAACATCCAGAAGATAGCTCCTCAAGGTATTAACTTTAATATGGGATGTCTGAAAAGAGGCTGGCTGATTGAACATTAGAGGATTCATGAATCGGACGGGGAGTTTGGAGAGATGACACAATCTAAGATCCTTTCAGATTTAAAAGTTCTAATGATAAAGCTTTCGTAAGCAGAAGGTGTTATTATCCCCCCCATCCCATTCAACCATGCTAAAATAGCTCTTAAGTATAATATCAACATTATGAAGATGGAGGGGGGAAAAAGCCAATCACTACTTTCTATTTTCCTTGGTGATTATGGATTCTGTATATAAAAGTTTAAGTAATAGTGTGTGTGTGTGATTTCCAAAACAGGCTGAATAGGGCCGGGGATTTAGCTCAGTGGTTCCGTGGCCTGCCTCGCAAGTGCAAGGACCCAAGTTCGATCCCTGGTACCAAAAAACAAACAAACAAAACAGGCTGAATGAGGGCCTTTTTTCCCCCCATTTAAAAAAATTCTCTGGACTCTTGATTTGCTTTATTTCTCACAAAACTTTTGGCTCTCTTAGAATGTTGTTTTCAAGATACAATATTTTGAGACGATTACTCTTAACCCAATAATATAAAACAGCATTTCAGAGAACGGCAGCTTATTAATGAGATTGTTTCAAAATAAAAAAGGAACTAAAAGTGAGGGGTCTGGGGCTGGGGATGTAGCTCAGTGTGAAGATGTGTAGTTCACTCCCCATTACTGAAAACAAACAACATATAGATTTTTTTTTTTTTTTGTACCGGGGATCAAACTTGAGACCTTCTGCTTGTGAGGCAGGCAGCAGAACCACTGAGCTAAATCCCTGGCCCAAACAACAACAGAAAAAAGAAAACAGGAATGTCAATGCTTAATCCAAACAAAAATTCTAAGGATGTAGAGAGGACAGTATTTGTTAAATGGAGTGGCTTTGACTGAACACTACAGCAAAATGCTTATGATATCAGAATGAGTCAGAAAGACCTGCGTTTAAATCTCTGTTCTGCCACCTACTTGCTGTGACATCTTCATCATTTGAGCTTGTTTCCTTATATGTAAAATAGAATAATAATAGGACCTGTCTTTTGGGGCTTGGGAGAGGATTAGATAATGGTAATAAGAGCTATTTTGTAAAAACAGTTTTTATGTCTTATTATTGTCTTCCACCCATTGTGTTCTACAGGAGTATTATGTTTCCTATTTACTTGTACTGTTTATTGTTAGCATAGAGGGCTGAGTAAGTTCTAGTCAGTAGTATCATGCTATAGCAATAACCGGTAACAATTCAACAGAACAAGTGGCTCTTGGGTGCTCATCCTAGTGCTGATCTCTGAAAATACGAAGCTGCTGAGGCCAGTCCTTGCCCTGGTGCGCAGAGAGCGTGATCCACAGGTTGCTGTGAAGACCAACCTGCGCAACCTGGGGTTCCAGAAAGGTCTGAAGATGTGTTGGATGACTCAGCCAGGCCAAGAAAAATGGGAGAGGTCCAGGAGGAAAGGGAACAGCTGAGTGGAGGTATAGAGCTCTAAATCAGCGGACTGCCCGAGTGAACAGTGAGCCACCGTGGGAGTTGTCAGACTTTTAGGGTTAGTCATGTGACCTCTCAGAACCTGAATTTCCTTGTCTGTAAGGAGAAATAAATGTTTACCTACATGCAACGATGTGAGGATTCGATAAAGTAGTATGTGTAAAAATTTGTACTTGAATTTGACATATCAACTGGTTTAATACATGCTAACTGCTATTACCATTGTTTTAGTACTTTAATAATACCTTATTATAGATATGAATGGCATCATTCTAAGAATAATTCATTGCCTGGTCGCTGGACTGCGAACGAGGGTGATGAAGAGTCATAACCCACCGTTCCAGTCTTAGCTTTCAGACAAGCCGGCCCGGGGCGGCTCAGCTGGCCCAGACAGGAAAAGCTTGCAGTCGCCAGGTCCGCAGCCCTGCTGGGGTGGACCCACGGCGGGCCGGCTCCCAGGGTCACGTGGCCTGAGGCTCCGCCCCGACGAAGCGGGTTCGGGGCGGCTGCGGCAGCTGCTGCTGCGCGTGCGCGCAGGGTCGAGCGCGCTCTGCGGCGCGTTCCGCGTTGGAGGCGGCGCGAGCAGCCAGGGGGCGGTGGATGGCTCTGCGGAGCCTGGCGGGCTCGGGGCCCTGCTCCCGCGAGGCGCTGGACGAGGCTGTGGCAGAGGCCGGGGGGCGCGAGGCGCCGGCCCCTGTGGCAGCCGGACCCGCACTGGAGGACGATGAAGAGGATGATGGCCGCGGCCGGGGCCTGCTGCGCTGGGACGGTTTCTCGGCCTGGCTGCACTGCGTGTGTGTGGTGGGCTTCGACCTGGAGCTGGGCCAGGCCGTGGAGGTGAGGCCCGGCCGCACCCTGTCTCCACGCTTCGCCCCCGCGCGCCGGGCGGCTCCTGCAGAGCCGGTGGCCCCGCGAGCCGACTGGCCAGGACCCCAGCTGCCGCGCATCCGGGCGTGGCCGGCAGCCCCTCTTGCAGATCGAGCCGGGCTGCGGTCCAGGGGTTCCTCTGGGAGGATGTTGGGCTTCGGCGAAGGGTGAAAAGTTCTCTCTAGGCCCTTCCTGAATACTCCTGTTCGTCTTTTTCTTTTTAAACCGAGAATCACAGGGATAACTTAAAAGGGTTACTAGCAAGCACCCAGAGAAGGTTGCGGGCAGGATGTTTGATGGGACCCTTTCAAGACTTAGAAAACAATACCCCTGACATACGGTAAATTACAGTTGCCAATACCCCTGACATACGGCAAATTACAGTTGCCAAGCTTGGAGTACTATCAAGTTTGAAGGCTCGTAGATTGTTTTGGTCAATTTCAGTAACTCTTAGGGTACTGCAGTTGGTCGGAGGCGAAATGCTTATCGCAGCATGCATTTTCTCCCTTTCCTTCTTTTTCTTTTTTTTTTTTCCCCTCTTTTCATATTGCTTGTGGAACAGTTGGCCTGAAATGTCAAGATGAGTATAAGGAAAATCATTTGCTTGTGAATCTGACCTTTTCCGTTTTTAGAGCACCATTTTGGAAGACCACCTCTTACTATTTTTGACGTTGTTTAGGATCCTTTCTGTAACATAAGAGCTTGTTTGTCTTTTGTGTCCAAGGAAAACGTTATCAGAAGCATGCATTTGTGTGGGTGGATGTTTGGTGGATAGCAGATAATCTTCTGACTTGGGTGGCCTAAATTGACTAAGGAAATTGTTCAGAGAGGTTGTTCTTGGGAAGCTCGCTTTTGTATTGAACTTGTTTTCCTGGTATCTTGTCATTTCACAGTGATTTGGCACGAAGATCTACTAGGCAATATGCTAGTTAGTGGACGTGCAGATGTAATGATGTGCTCTAACTTTTGTAAATTAAGATAATTCACTGGCAAATCAAGACAGTTAGAATCAAGAATTAATGGAGTCCGGGATTTACCTAAGTGGTGCCTTGCAAGTGCAAGGTCCTGAGTTTGATCCCCGGAGTGTGTGTGTGTGTGTGTGTGTTTGTGTGTGTAGAAATCTCAGTAATTAATAAGGTCAAATGCAGTCATTGCCTGATACATAGTGACATTTAGTAAATACGTGATGGGCTAAGTGAATACATGAGCTGAAATAAACCTTTTCTCCTTTAAAAGAAAGAAAAGGGCCAGGGATTTATCTCAGTGGTGCTGCGCCTGCCTTGCAACCAAAAGGTCCTGAGTTCGATCCCTGGTACCAAAAAAAAAAAAAAATGAATGAATGAGTAAATACATGAGTGATTCTTTTGTCTTATTAAGGCAGGAACAGCCAGGGGTCGTGGTACACACTTGTAATCCCATTGCTCCCAGGGGCTGAGGCAGGAGGATCTCCAAAAGTTCAAAGCCAGCCTGGGCTATGTAGTGAGTTCTAGGACAGTCTGAACTGCATAGCGAGACCCTGTCTCTGGAAAAAAAAAGTATGAACAGTAGTTCCAAAGTTTCCCAAAACAGTACGCACCAGTTCCTTCAGTTCTAAGGACTGAAGAAATTTGTAAGCCATTTATCATTTACATAGACATGTTAACCTAACATTTTATGTATAGAAAATAGATTTTCCAGAAAGCATAGGATTGGGTTGTAGTTGATTGTAGTTTTAAAAGCTAAAGGATATCCTTTTGCTTTCTCATTATTTGGGAGTCTTTATGAGTATTTATTTATTTTTAACAAATAAATAGAATGCTTAAAATAGTTGAAGTGCCACATTTCCTATAGTATATACTACGGTTACAGTGTGTTCTTTAGGCTAGTTTGTTTTGTTTCTTTCTCTTTTTTTGCTTCTTGGACCTTTCTAAAAAAATGTGCTAAAAAACAATACAATCAACACCATGAACTCTTCACTAGAAAAAGGCCCACTAAAACAAAATTATGTATACGTTTTAATAATTTTGATTTGGATTTTTCCATGGACCTTCTATTTTCAGGTTAAGGATTGCTATTTTTAGAAAGTATAGGATGATAAAATAGAAAAAAAAAGCCGGGGATTTAGCTCAGTAGTTCTGCCTGTCTGGCAAGCAAAAGTTCCCGAGTTCAATCCCGGTACCAAAAAAAAAAGGAAAAAAATAGTACTGGACAAGAATGGGGGAAATTCTTTGTAAAGGATCCAAAGAAAGAGAAACACATGAGAAATGTGGAATAGGGTACCTTGTCTCCTTTTAAAATTAATTAATTTTTGAGATAGGATCTCACTCTGCTGTCCAGAATTGCCTCAAGCTTGGGATCCTCCCCTGTTGTCTCCTGAGTAGCTGGGCTTATAGGCATGTGCCACCGTGCCCAGCAGCCTTGTTACTTTTAAAATGAAAATAAATACAAATTAGTAACCAGTAAAATAGTTGAAAAATATATTTCATTTTTGGATTGCAGCCATATCCATGTTGAAAATGGTCAGGAGAGTGGCTGGAATGTGACTAGGGGTATAGACTTGTGTTGGAGAAGTGCCATGTAGTATCTGCAGTTCTTCATGCTATAATGCACAACCAGCAGGACCTAAAAGGAAGACAAAAACAACAGGTATGAAGTTTGAACAGTACTGTTTTGGAGCGCATGGGTCTTAGCAGAAAGGTAGTTGAATTGTAAGCTTGAGTGACTGAATGGCTGTTCTGTCATGACAGAAAGCCCATACTTGGAGATTTATAAATATATAAACAATGCCACTTAATTGATCTTAAATCCCTACTAAATAGCATAGAATTGTGATTGACAGTGTAGTGCCTAGAGCTGGGCTCTCAAGGTTTGAGTCATGTGACTTTGAGCAAGTTATTTAGCTTGTCTGGATATTTAGAGATTCTTTTTCCAATGAAGACAATCCCTGACTTTTACTTTGTGAAATTGGGCATTAATTGTCTCACTTGAAAATGAAATGGAGGGCCAGGGATTTAGCTCAGTGGTTTCGCTGCCTGCTGCGCAAGCGCAAGGACCCGAGTTTGATCCCCGGTACCAAAAAAAAAAAAAGAAAATGATATGGAAGTACTAGAATCAGTACTTTTTTTAATAGGGGAACTTTTGTCCCTGTGTAAATGAAAATCTGATATGGGATCTTAATGGCTAATCGGATTGAAATGGGGCCTGTATGTGTTTTTAGTTGTAGACAACAGAAATTTTCTGTGTGAGCTAGTTCAGAAAAGGGGAACTTGGTATAAACATGGGTGTTTCATGCTATTCAAGCACAAACTTTAAAATGGCTAGAGCCCAGAACCAGGAAAACCTCTTCTTTTGTGCTTTTATTTTTATTTGTTGTTGTTGCTTTTTGTTTGTTTCTGTTTTGGGGTTTTTTTGGATAGAGGGTCCTGCTGTGTAGTTTAGGCTGGCCTCAAACTCGTGGTGATCCTCCAGCCTCAGCCTCCTGTAGATGTGTGCCATCATGCTCAGCTTCATTGTTTTTGTTTTCTGTCAGTCTGATTCATATTTCATACTCCCTACAAGCAACTTCTGCTTCTCTGTTCTTTACTGTGGGGAAGTTGCCCTTTTCAGCCTCATCATTGAAGAAGATGAATCTTTTTCACTCTTATTCTAAACACCAAAGGAAAGTAGAAGGGCCTGGACTGGGCAGATTTCCGCTCTGATACAGTTGGTGAAAGACCTGGGTGGATGGGGGAGTAGTTCACCTTGCATTAAATGTCTGCAGAAGCCCCTGTCCTAAGTGAGGGAGAAGGTAAGGAAGGAGATCTTTTGAGGTGAGAAGAGCCTGAAAAAGGTGCTGACCAGAGAACTGTGCTCCCCTTTACTTCCCTGAGGTGGCCCTGGAATCATCACTACAGAATCCACGTGTCCTCTGAAACAAGATTTGAAATCCCCTAAATTTTATATACAGTACTATGACCTTTAGCTTTGAAACAGCCTGATTATACAGTAAAGCCTTAATTATCTGAATCCAGAATTGCCTTATTTATTTAACTTTTTTTCCTTAAGTGAGAATAACATGCTCATTGTTGAACACTTGGTCGAAAAAGAAAAATTTGAACACTAGAAAAATAATTGCTCCTAACTACCAAGAGATAACTCCTATTAATATTTAGCATTTTTGTTAATGCTTTTTAAAAAATGTTCCACCACCTCCAGCTACAACTTTTTCCCTTTATACAATTTTGTATCCATCAAGGGTTAACTTGACTTTAAGAACAAAAAATCTTGTCAAATAAATTGAAGTAAAGTGAAATTGTGAGTGTTTCAGGCAATCTGTTGGGATCCAGGTGCAAGAAGCAAGGTTGAACCTATTGGGATTTCCCCCCCCCCTCCGGTACCAGGGATCGAACTCAGGTCCTTGTGCTTGCTCAGCAGGTGGCAAAACCACTGAGCTAAAACCCCAGCTCTTGGAATTTTTAAAACCCTAGGCTTTTGCCTTTGTCCCTGGAGCTGTATGGTCTTTTCTCTGCTTCTGTGTGTCTGTTGTAGTCTCTGTGTTGAGACCAGTTTCCTCTGCAGGAGTCTGTTCTGCTCTCCCATAAATAATGCTTAATTTTGGATTATGGTAGTACTAATTTTCAGCCAAACTTTACTCTTCTGGAACTGGGCTGAAGCTTAATGCAAATACTGGAATATCTGATTGTCTCTGCAGGGGTCAGGGCCTTTTGTTCAGTTAGCTGGAGTCAGGGTATCAATAACTGTAGTGGCCACCTAGGCTCACCTTTGCAGTAAGAGGAGGAGCTACTTTGAAAGCGTGGGCTGGGCTGCAGTCACCCAAACCGTGTACTATAAGATAAAATTAGTGGTGCACGCCTCTAATCTCAGCATTAAGGAGTCTGAGGCATGAGGATCACTGCAAGTTCTAGACCAGCCTGGGCTACATAATATGTTCAAGAACAGTCTGAACTACGTAGTGAGACCCTGTCTCCCCCCCAAAAAAATTTCTTGATAAACAATTTTCCAGATCATTAAAGACTTCACAAATATAATTTTAGTATTTAATTAAAATTATTTATTCAATAGAAGGGGGCTATTTTGTGCTTATATATACATGTTGGAGAAGTTCTCTGTATCTTTGAGGGTCTTTACCTCATAAGAACTTGTAGCGCTTCATACCGATAGTAGGTTGATGTTTCCATAATTTGAGATAGCTGCCTGAACCACTCTAGACCCTTAATAAGATATCATTGTGGCTTTCTGTCTCTTGAAGGCTATGACCTTGCATCTTCTTGGACAGAATTTTAATCTAGTGAAAAGAGTATAAGCTGTGGAGTTTTGAACATTTTCTATTTTTCTGATTACTGGCTAGTTTCTTCAATTGATTCTCATTTTCTTTAACCATAAAATGAGAAAATAGCCAGATGTGGTGGCACATGCCTGTAATCCCTGAACTTGGGAGGCTGAGGCAGGAGGATTACCACAAATTCCAGTCCAGCCTGAACCTAGTGAGCTCAAGACCAGCCTCAGCTGCATAGCGAGACCCATAGTGGGTCTCAACTCCCCACCCTCCCCAAAAAAGAATGAGAAAATATTCTGAGTGTTCTTGGAGGTAATGCATATAAGAACTAATGTCGGTTGTTTAATATATGCCCAATATGTTGGTCTGTTTTATAGTTACATTGAATAACTAATGTGGAACTATTCTTGGCTTTTTACCCACTCCCATGATTTTGCTTTAAAATGATTTAAAAGAAAAAATATATATTTTTGGTGGTACTGGAGATTAAACTCAGGGCCTCTTGCACTGAGCTACATCCCTAGCCCTTTTTTTATTTTTTATTTTGAGACAGGGTCTCATTGAGTCACTATGTTGCCCAAACTGAGCTTGAATTTGTGATCATCCTGCCTTAGCCTCCCAGTCATGTGCCACCAGACCTGGCTCTAAGAAGATAAATACCTTTGTATATGAATCACCAATATTAAAAACCTTTTGTGGAATCAAATTTATTAGGTTTCATTTGGCAAATAGTGTATGATTTAACCTGTATATAAAATAGTTTGTTTTCCACTTCTTATTGAAAAGACTTTTTGACCACTTAAATTACCCATGAAAAGCAGAACAGTGTATCATTAATTTATTGTTGGAGTTATATGGAGTTACAGATTTCATGCTGATTATTGGTTTCCCCTTCTTTAAAAAGAATAAATTGAAGGTGTCTTTTTTTTGGTGGGGGGGGGAGCTAGGGATTAAACCCAGGGCCTTGTGCACGTATACTACCATTGAGCCTAGCCCCTGAACACTTTTTAATATTTTTGGACCACCAAATAGCTTTGTATGTGGATGGCGTGTTCCAGCTCTGGTCTGACAAGGAGAAGCTTTTATACCATTTAAAAAAGAGGAATTAGGGGCTGGGGATTTAGCTCAGTGGTTTCGCCGCCTGCTGCACAAGCACAGTGAACTGAGTTCGATCCCCGGTACCAAAAAAAAAAATAAAAGAGGAATTAGGATGCTTGCCTGTGATCTCAGCTCTTTAGGAGACTGAGACAAGAGGATCCCAAGTTAAAGTCCAGCCTAGGCAATGTAGCAATTTAGTGAGACCCTGTCTCAAAAAATAAAAAAAGGCTGGGGATGTAGCTCAGTGCAGATCCCCTGGGTTCAATCCCTAGTAACACACATACACACCCACACACACCAGTATTTTTTTTTTTTTTGGTACCGGGGATCGAACTCAGGACCTTGCACTTGCAAGGCAGGCACGGTGCAACTGAGCTAAATCCCCCAGCCCAGCAGTTTTATCTTAGCAAGATTTGTTTATTTAGGCCGTTACATGAAGGGTTGTTTCTTTTTCTTACATGTTTTTTCTTTTAAACTGGGTGGCTCAAAGCCTCAGTATTTAATCCTCAGCAAGTTTACTTGGGAAACTATCATATTCCAGATGTAGGTATATTCTAGAGATGCAGCCTGGGTCACTCCTCCCTTCTTGGAGTTAGTACAATCTAGCAGGAAAAGTGAGCCATTATGATAGAAGGAAATGCAGCGTACTAATGGTGGCCTTAAAATGTCCTTGTGAATTAGTAATACTTCATAGTAGCTTGATATAATTCTATTATTTGGATGTTAAAGCCTTTGGTAACTTCTTTAGCCTCTTGGGCCCCCAGATTTTATACTTCTTTGATTTTACTAACTTCTAATTCTGTTATAAAATTATGGAATCCCAATCTGGAGATACTGAGGCATCCTTCTACCCAGTTAGCGTTTTCACAAATCCTTTACGGGTTTTTTTTTGTTTTGTTTTGTTTTCGTACTGGGGATCGAACTTGGGACCTTGCGCTTGCGAAGCAGGTGGTGGCACACCTTTATGGTTTTTGTATTTACTGTAATGAATAATGTGAAACATGGACAGTTTACCCTTTTTTGAGAGAAGTGTTTCACTGTTCATTCAGTGTTTAAGCATTTTGGTAGCATATTTTAGTTTAGATCTTCAGTGAGCTAGAATATGAGGCCTCAGCCTGTCCTGATACTGTAATGTCAGGGAATTTTTGTACTTTAAAATAAGCAAACTTGGGCTGGGGATTTAGCTCAGTGGTTCCACCACCTGCCTCACAAGCACAAGGTCCTGAGTTTGATCCCTGGTACCAAAAAATAAATTAAATAAATAAATAAATAAAATAAGCAAACTTTTCTATTGAACAATAACATACATAGAGAAAAGTACACAAATCCTAAATCCATATGGATATAAAGTAAACATGCCCATATAATAACTACCATACAGATTAAGAAATAATATTGTTAGCAGTGGTGGTGCACGCCTGTAATCCCAGTGCTGGGGTGGCTGAGGCAGGAGGATCCCCGTGAGTTCGAGAC
This sequence comes from Heterocephalus glaber, assembly GCF_000247695.1. The sequence continues at coordinate 438,488 of NW_004624821.1, read as the reverse complement.
CAGCCTGGGATACTTAGTGAGCTCAAGGCCAGCCTGAACTACATAGCAAGACCCTGTCGAAAGAAAGAAAAAGAAAGAAAGAGAATATTGCCACTACCTCAGGAATTTCCCTTAAAGTCCTCTTTCAGTCCTGATCCCGCACCTCTTCTTCCCCATAAGGTAACTACCATTCCTATAAGGTTGTTTTTTTTTTTTCCACTGGGAATTGAACTCAGGACCTTTTGCTTGCCAGGCAGGTGAGGCGCCACTGAGCTACATCCCCGGCCCCATCCGTATAAAGTTTTATGCTAGAATCAGGTGAATGCAAGTAGATTCTCAGCTTTTCTAAATGCATCATACTTAATTTAATGTCCTTATGGGCATGCAAGTATATTTTCCTGTTTTGTAAGAGTGTGTACACCTATCCCCTACCCAGCTTGCCTAGTTAACTCATTTTCATGTTTCAGTTTAAGTGTCACTTTTCAGGGAAGCCTCAGCCCAGCTCATAATATGCAATTTAAAAAAATGTATAATACCGAGCACAGTATAGCTCTCCTACGATGAATCTGTGCTTGCTCATTCTGTCATTCTTGCTCTTGCTTGCCTTTTACACCATGCTTATGTTTCTGGCTGGTTACTATTGGTACACTAATTATCCTGATTCTTTTCCCCCTAAATTCATCACAAGGACTTTGTCTCACTAGCTAGAATTCCCAGTCTCACTTCAGGCTACCTCCCAACGTGTACTTCTCTTTCTTGGCCCTAGTACACATCATTAGTACTTTGCCAGTTAAACTATGGAATCACCCCATTGATTTTTATTGTGCAGTTAAGTTTTGGGGGTGATGGCAAATATATAGCAAAAATCTTGGTCCTCGATTTCTATATATAATCAAGAGATGATAATATAGAGTGACATTTCATTTCTTATATCTTTAATCTTGATTACAGATCATATAATGAGACTGTGTAGCACAGGATGGCTTTGAACTCTGAGGGATTGCCCTGCCTTAGCCCTTTGAGTGCTGAGTAAATAATTGCTTTTTAATTCTAGTATGGTGAATGTTAATAGATAAAACACATAAATAAAAGCTTTTGGGGACCTCAAAAAATCTTACAAGTGTAAAGAGGTCTTGGGGGGTAACAATTTGGGAACTGGCTTGAGATCCTTGGATTAGTTGACAGGTGGGAGGTAGGTTAGCTGATGTACTTTAGGATGATCTACTTCTGACTGGCCATAAATGTTTGATTGCTTTCTGATAATTCCATATTTTTTTCATTACTCTATCATTCATGTGTGGTGCTAACTAGTAGTTTTTTATTAAGATAACTGGAAAAATAGGTATTAGAAAGATGAGATGTTCAACTTTATTTCATTTTATTTTTTAATCATTCTATTAAGTGATATCATAAAAGTCTCATCATATAGTCCATTCTGGCCTTGAGCTCACCAGGTAGCCCAGGCTGGCTTCAAACTTACAATCCACCTGTCTCAGCCTCTCAGAGTGCTGGGATTAGAATCATGCACCATTTAAGCCTTTTTGTTTTGTTTTGTTTTGTTTTAGTACTGGAGATTGAACTCAGGACCTTGTGCTTGAAAGGCAGGTGCCAGAACCACTGAGCTAAATCCCCAGCCCCTATTTAAGCCTTTTTAAATAAAGAAACTGAAATTTAGAGGTAACTTGCCCCAAATCACACACTTTTTTAAAAATAAATTTTATTTTATTTTATCCCATTCTCCTCCTTAAGCTCCCTCCTCTCCCTGTGTACAAAAGCTTTGTTTCCAGTTTTTCCTTCTATTTTCACTTTTTTCCCTATCCCTTCCTTCCTTTGTCCCTCTCTCCTCCCTTGTTCCCCTTCCCATTTGAACACTTTTTCTTTTTTTTGGTACCAGGAATTGAACTCATGACCTTATACTTGGGAGGCAGGCTTGGTGCCACTGAGCTAAATCCCCCATTTGAACACTTTCTTCCCATTTCCCAACATCCATTTTACATTTCAGTCCTTATTTTCACTTTCGGTTTCTCACATCAGAGAATCAATGCAGTATTTAAACATGTGCGTCCGATTTATTTCACTTAAAGAGTATGGTCTTAGGGTCCATCCATTTAGCCATAAATGTCTGAAGCTCATCTTTCTTTATGGCAGAGTAGTACTCCCTTGTATAAAAACCTCACATCTTCTTTATCCACTCATTGGTTGGTGGGCATTTAGGCTATTTCCAGGATTTAGCTATTACAAACTGTGCTGGTATACAAAGTGTGCATATATCACTATAGTCTGAAGCTCTTAATTCTAACCTTTTTTTTTTTTTGGTACCAGGGATTGAACTCAGGACCTTGCACTTGCGAGGGAGGCGGCAGAACCACTGAGCTAAATCCCCATCCCTGATGCTCTTAATTCTTTTGGAAAGATACCAAGGAGAACTATAGCTGGGTCAAATGGAACCTCTAGTTTTAGTTCTCTGAGGAATCTCCATACTGATTTCCACAGTGGTTGCACCAGTCTGCACTCCCACCAACAGTGAAGCAGGGTTCCTTTTTCCCCATAGCACCGCCAGCATTTGTTATTGGTTGATTTCTTGATAGCAGCCATTTCTGGAGTGAGATGGAATCTCAGTGTTGTTTTAACTTGCATCACATCACACACTTAATAAGCTAAGATTTGAACCCAATTCTTTTGACGCTAAAGCATGATTATTTTCCGCCATTGTACTGTGCTATCCTGGGCAAAAAATTATTTTTTACTTTTATTTACTATTTGGAGAAACTAAAGCAAATCAGATGAACTTGTAATTTATTGACAGTGATGGGTAGCTTTTATTCCTGAACATGTTGAGCATCTCTAACCCAAAAATACAAAATCCCAGATGCTCCAAAATCTGAAACTTAAAAAAAAAATCTGAAACTTTAAAAGTTTATTTTTCATAAATGAGAATATTTTTTAAATTTTACAGGTTTAGGTTTCAGAGAGTTTTGAATTTTGATTTTGGGCTCGGGGTGCTTCACCAGTAAAGTCTGTAAAATATTCTAAAATTTGAAAAAGCCCCAAATCTGAAATACTTCTGTTTGCAGGCATTTCAGATAAGGAGTACTGAGACCAATAATAGTACTAAAGCTATTCTATGAGTTGTGTATAAAATACTTTTACCATTGATATAGTCCTGTTAGATGACAGAATTCTTAAATATTCTATGAGATGCACAGTAGACATTTTCTTCTGTTTGGAGAAATGATTGCCTGAACCCAGACCAGTGCGACCCGTGTCAGTGACATGTTGGATTTCCTGATTGTATCCTGATAACACTTCATAATCGCAGATAGATGGTGAAATGTTCCCACTTCCCTGTGTATTTGTGAGGATTGATTGATGGATACAGCACAGTGCCTTGTAGCAAGGGAAGCACTTGATAAATACAAACTATTGTAATTATTAAGTGTTTCTGAAAATAATGAAATAATTTCCCTTTTGGTCTAGTTTATTTGAAATGTGTATTATTTAATAAATTAGTGCCTAACTACACAGACCTTTGTAAGTCTGTGTAGTTAGGATCAGTTTTGAAGGTGACATCATTAAATATTTTTGGAACCTATTGTAATAGGAGCACTGAGGATGTTTGGATAGGTCATATATGTTTAGCACCTGGCCTGTACAGAGAATTATGTACTAGTCTGTTTTCTGTTGGTATAACAAAATACCTGATACTATGGTAATGTTTAAGAGATTTATAAACCTAGTTTTGGAGGTCCAAGAGCCTGGTACTAACAGTTGCTCAATTCGGATGCATCATGGTAGGAGCACATTCGAGAAGGAGAGATCACAGTGTGAGACAGAAAGCAAGAGACCATAGGGCGGGACAAGCTGTTCTTTCCTTTTTTAACTTTTTACGGTGGTGGGGATCAAACCCAGGGCCTTGTGCATGCTAGCCAAGCATTCCACTGATCTACATCCTCAACCCGAATCTACTCCTGGAGACCATCATTATTCCTTTTTCAGGGTTCCCTCATGACCTGATTTTTTTTCATGAGGCCCCACCTTTTAAAGGTTCCATCTCCTGAATACCACCACACTGAGGAGGACCAAGCTTCCTGCACATGAACTTGCGGTGAACACACTCAAAACTATCCAAACCATTCTATTAGATTGCTCCCCACCATGGAACCTGTGGCCTCGTGCATGCTGGGCAAGCACCCTAACACTGAGATATAACCTCAGTCCTTTTTATTTTGAGCAGTCTTGCTAAAGTTGCCCAGGTTGTCCTTGAGTTGTCATCTTCCTGCCTCAGTTTCCTGAACAAATGGGATTAGAGGTATGTGCCACCCTGCCCCACTCTTTTTTTTTTTGTTTTTTAAGTAAGGGACTATGCGTCTTGCTGTAATTGCTCAGCCTGGCTCAAATGGTTGGATTCAAGCCAGTCCCTGCGTCTGCCTGCTGAGTAGCTGGGACCGCAGGGACATACCACTGCTCCTTGCTGTCTGTTAGTATCTAAATTTAAAAAATAAAGGTATGAGAATCCCTGCTCTCTAGGAATTAAACTGAAGAGTTAAATGAGAGCAGACAGTCAGTGCCTGGTATACGGGGAATACTGAATTGTGTATATATGTATATATTGTAGACCTGACTCAGCCCCTCAGTACCATATCCTTGGTGACCTTTTTGAAAAATCGGGCCAGGGATTTAGCTCAGTGGTTCCGCCGCCTGCCTTGCAAGCACAAGGACCCAAGTTCGATCCCTGGTACCAAAAAAAAAAAAAAAAAAAAAAAAAGAAAGAAAAATCACTGGTCTTTGATAATTGGTGCCATGGGGAAGAAGCAGGTGTGCCAGTGCCAGAAGATCCCTTCTGTATAGGGCCAGTCAACTAGTCAAAAGTATTGAGTACCTACTTTTGTCATGTTGATAAATTTATTGCTTATCTACTAAGGTCGAGATGGTCATGACATGGCATTTGGTTGGTATGTAGAGTAGAAGCCTTTGGGTCTGGTGTTGACTGGTATTTCTTCTGCCAGTCACTGCTCTGCTTCAACGCTGCCTCTTTTACAGGGAGCAAAGGGCAGGAATTTGCCCTCAGAAGGTGCTGTAGTATTTAGCAAGCGCTAAATAACCTATAATGCATAATGATTATTTAAAGGAATTGGAAAGAATTAGGGTAAGCTTTATGGTAGAAAATGGTTGAGCTTTCAAAACTGTAATTACTTTTATTTTTTTCTTAGTAAGTAATTGATGATGTGTATTATTTCTTAGAATCAATTGAAAATTATTTCTCTCTCTCTCTTTTTTTTTTTTTTTGGTACTTGTGATTGAACCCAGGGCCTTCACACTGAGCTATAGCCTCAGCCTTTTATTTATTTACAGTGTTTATTTATTTATACAGGGCCTGGAAATTGCTAAATTGCCCAGTTTGAGTTCAAACTTTTGATCTTCTTGCCTTAGCCTCCCAGAGCTAGGATTACAGGTGTGTACCACCACACCAGGAAGAAAATTACTTTTTGAAGTAGACATCAGCTGAAAGATAGATTAGTTATTCTTTTTTTTTTTTACATTTAAATTTGTGTTTGTTTTCTCCTTCATTGTTGGCAATTCTCTAAGCTTGAAAACATATTTTTCTTCTCTCTGATTGCACACTTGGCAAACATCAATCTTTCCTGTACTTAAATGAAGCATAGTTGACAGGCTGCTTTTGTTCAAGAACTTCAGCTTATACACTGCTTTTGTATGCCAAAATTGATTTCTTTATTCAGTGGTATGATCAATTACTATCATCTTGTCTTCAAAAACTAAGGCTTGGAAAATAATTTTTTCTGATAAATTTGACTTAATCAAAATCCAAAAGTCTCAGGCCTAAATTTTGGAGTTGTTGAGTATCTTTGTATTATTTCTCCTATAGGAGCATGGCATTGCTAAAGATTAGTTGGATAAATATTATAATGCTCTTAAAATACTGTAAAGAAAATTTGCTTCCACATAAGAGTTACTTATCTGAAAACACAATTTTAACACCCTTAGTTTGTCTTTTAAAAATTTATGGCCACTTAAAGTTCTTGGGAAACAAATTAAATATTGAGATTTAGTCTTCATGTCTTACTTTCAGGAATGTATGATCTTTGGGGTGGGGGTGAGCCATATCCAAACCAAAATTCTCTATAGGAATCTCGGTGTGAAAAACCTCTATCAAAATACCAGGAGTAGTGGATTCACTGTAAGTATAATGAAAGTGCTAAGTCTTAGTTTTAGAGGCTTGCTTTCTTTTCATTAAGGGAATGATATATTTAAGTTTCTTTACATGTGCTGCGGATTTAGCTCAGTGGCACCATGCCTGCCTTGTAAGCACAAGGTCCTGAGTTTGATCCCTGTTAACTTTTGATATAAAATTTCTTAGTTTTTATACCTTTTGTAATTTTTTTCAAAGTGACAAATTCACAATTAAGTTTCATTGTGCAAGGTACTAGTGCAATTTGCCTATCAAGGTCCAGGACAGTTTGTAGAGGTTTCAGTCCGTAATCAGATGGCTCCAAGGTAGCGTGGCTTGGCAAAGGAGAAATAGTTGATGGTAGCCATAAGGTAGCAAAAGCAACAAGGAAGATTAGTTATTCTTTAGATTATAGGTCTTTAAAAAATTAAGCGTTGAGTTATTAGGTGTTCAGTTGGTAAGGTTTTTTTTGATAATTTGTGATGTTACCAATCTTAGAGATAATTTTCACTCAAAAATTTTTTTAACCTAATGTAAATCCTACTTAGCTGTCCTACCTTCTTGTTTCACTGCTAAAGTTTATGAAGTGTGTGTGTGTGTGTGTGTATGTTTTTTTTTTTTTGAAATGAGATCTTGTTCTGTTGCGCGAGCAGGACTTGAACTTCTAGACTCAAACAGTCTTCCTTTCTCAGCCTCCCAAGTAGCTAGGACTACAGGTGCATGCCACTATACCTGGCTGTGTAGTGTTTCTTAAAGCCATTTGACTGTAGCCAACTAGAATGTTGTAGCCTACTAATGTTCATGTCTAACAAAATTTAACTCTTTTCTTCCAGGTAATTTATCCTCAACATTCCAAACTTACTGATAAAGAAGTAAGTAAAAATACTGTTCTGTATACTCTATTGTTATATTCCTGTTGTTTTTATTGGTGTGTGTATATATGTCAGCATATATAGCTTTTGTTTTCTTTTTCAGAAAACCAATATTTGCTATTTGTCTTTTCCAGATTCAAATTCAGGTAATTATTTTTCATGTGGTGTTTATGTTGAATTTTATAGTAAGAATACTGGTTATACTCTTACTATATGAAAAGTAATTGAAGTAATATTAGAATACAAACTCAATTTCATCTCAACAAATTCGTGATTTTTTTTTTTTTTTTTGGTACTGGGGATTGAACTTGGGACCTTTTGGTTGCGAGACAGGTGGCGGAACCACAGAGCTAAATCCCCGGCCATACAAATTAGTGATTTTAATTCCTAGTTTAATGAAGTCTAGTCGTGTCACTGTTGATTTTAGATGGTTCAGCTGTTGAAAATGACTGTTATGGTGTGATGAGGTAAAACATCAAGGAGCAATAAACTGTTAAAATAGTGAAGATTGAAAATTACAACTTTGAGATATTTGGGAACTCATAGTATGTAGTTTATTTTTAGGTCAGAATTTAGGAGCTTTCCAGGAATTCTGTAAAAGCAATGAGTTTAAAAAAAACAGCGAGAGGGTGAATCCAGTTATGAAAGATGGCCATCAGTTATTTAGAGTAGTTTGTATGGGTTAATATATTATGTAAAGTAGTGCTGGGTGTATAAAAACACCATGTAGGTGTTTACTTCTTGAGCTTGGTTTTCCTGGTCTTCTTCAAACTCTTTGTGTGGTCCTAATTGTTAATATCTTTCAGGTTATCTCTTGTGTTGTATTTTCAAAGCAGCTTTTTCACTTACAGTGACCAGAGCATTCAGCCTCTCAGACCACACACAGAATCCTATAAAGTGGAGTCATTCCAGTTCCCTTTCCTTTTGTTATTACTTCTCATACACTGTTAATTTAGCTCAGTTAATCTGATTTGGAACATTGACTTTAAAAACATTTTTTTTTGGTACCAGGGGTGAACTTGGGACCTTTCACTTGCAAGGCAGTCACCAGAACCACTGAGCTAAATCCCTGGCCCTAAAAACATTTTTTGTTTTTTTGTTTTGTTACTGGGGATCGAACTCGGGTCCTTGCGCTTGCGCAGCAGGTGGCAAAACCACTGAGCTAAATCCCCGGCCCGCTAAAAACATTTTTTAAAGCATCTTTTTCCTTTCTGTATAAATGCTTCCAGAGTTTTCCCCTATACTTAGTTGAAAATCAGCCTTGCTGAAATATGTGAAAGAAAATTGTTATCTTCATGAATTAGGTATGTGTCTTTGATAGAGTTCAGTAGGTCTTTTGTTCTGACTTGTAATAATTAACTCTTCAGTGGGTTTTTTTTGCCTGTTTTTTCTTTTTTGCTCAGAACTGAGGATTGAACCTAGGACCTATTCACTGAGCTCCTCAGCCCTTTCTTGTATTTTCAATTTTGGAACACTGTAGAGTGTTGCTGAGTTGCTAAATTGCCCAGGCTGGGCTCAGATTTTCAGTCCTTCTGCCTCAGCCTCCCAGATGTGCTGCATCATCTGCCACACTTGGCTTTTTTGTGTATTAGTGAAATAATGACAGGTCTTCTAGGATTTGTCCTCATTTTGGTTAACATTTTTTTTAAATGAAATCTGCACATACAGTTTTGAATGTAATGAGTCTTGAGTTGATTTTTTAGACTCAAGGTAATCTGAGTTGTGTGGTTTGCAGGATGAATTTACTCTGTGATAGGTATCCCAGTGGATTGCATTGTACACTTTTCTCTTTACATGTCTCCATGAGCATGAAGGAGATCAGAAAATGCTCCCCTCCTCCCAAATAAGCTGTTTTGCCATAAAGATTATTTTGAGCTGCAGGTGATGAAGAAGCAGCAGATGCAAAGCATTCTTTCCCCTTCCCCTGTATGCCTGAGTGCAAGGCATGATTTCTGTTTATGAAGATGTCTCCTGGCCTAACCCTTTGCTATATCAGGAAGAGGAAAGTGTTCAGAATCACTGTAGAAGACTCTCATTGGAGGTGGCCATGACTTGTGTCTGCATAAACAAACCTTGCTAAAATAATCCTAATCAATTCCATTAGTTTTCTGCATAATTTACCTTCACATAATTTATTGCTCCATGAAGCCCAAACCCTTTTTCCCCTGTATAGTCATTTCTCTGCAATTTAAAACCTTTGTTAAGGGCAACTCATCTGGGACTCCTCCTATCTCTCAGAAGCTATCCCTATTCCCCCTTCTTATTCCCTGTTCCTATTCCCCAATAAATTTTCCTACTCTTAAAAAAAACCACAAACCTTTGTTAAAATAGTATACAAGCTCACAAGCCTAAAGTCCTTTCGAGATTTTTACTTTGTGTGTGTGATGCTTTCATGTGCTTGTGAAATAAATCTTTTTGTTGTTAATCTCTTTTTGGTTGATTTAATGGACAAGTCCTAAGAGAGTAGAGGAAAAGTCTGCCCATCCATGTATCAAGGCTAAGAAGTGAATTCTGTGATGTTTGATTAGCCTTTTTAAATATCTAGTTTTAGCTGGGCATGGTGGCACATGCCTGTAATCCCAGCACTCTGGAGGCTGAGGCAAGAGGATCTCCATGAGTTCTAGGGCAGCCTGGGCTACATAGTGATTTCAAGGGCAGCCTGAACTACATAGCAAGTCCCTGTCTCATAGATAAATAAACAAATAGATAATCTTGTTTCAAGTCAGTCTCTTCATGAATCATTTTCTTTTTGGAAATTAAACTCAAATGCAAATCTATGTAAATGAAAACTTTAGATATTCGAATGACATATAGATTTTTAAATGGCTTTTTAATAAACTGCATATCAAATGAAGTGTGGTTTATTTCACCCAGAGTGTGGTTGGTACTTACAAGTAAAATTGACAACAGATTTTGAAAGTAGGCACCTTGCCATCTTAACAGATGAGCATTAATATTAACCTAGGCAGTAAGAGCCTGTGTTTTGTATGTTTTTGAGACCCACCCATCCCAGTTGTGATTATTCACTTTGTTTCTCTAATGTGTCTTTTAAATGGAAGTTGAAAACTGTGCCCACTTTGAAGTGGATTTAATTTTTCCCCAAATAGCTTTCAGTGCTGTGAAAGGAAATCTAGATAATAGAGCAGACCTTAGGAGTCATAAATGAACATTTTTTCCATTGTATACCAAAGAAGTAAAACAACATTGTAGACCATATGAAGCTATACAGATAAAAATGCTTTTATTTATTTATGTATGTATGTATGTATGTATGTATTTATTTATTGGTACCGTGGATTGAACTCAGGTTCTTACGCTTGTGAGACAGGCAGTGGAACCACTGAGCTAATAAATCCCTGGCTATTTATTTATTTTTGAAACAGGGTCTCACTATGTAGTTCAAGCTGGCCTTGAACTTACTATGTAGCCCAGGCTGGTCTCAAACTCACAGTGACCCTCCTGCCCCAGCCTCCCGAGTGCTAGGATTACAGATGTGTGCCATCATACAGATGTCTGCACTATAAAGTGAGACCCTGTCTCAAAAAAAAGAGTAAATAAATAAAACAGTTGATTTTTTTTCTCAAATCTGTGATTTTTTGGTACAAGAAGATGTTCTCTTTACTTTTTAGCTTTGCAGTCTCAGTTGAGTTGCAGGGGTAAAGGACGCTTACAAAATACTCTTATGTCTATGGTAATTTTAAAACTGAAGGGAATTTCTTTCTGTCATAACACCTGACACTGGTATAGGAGGAGCGATTGCTAAAAGGCCTGGTTCCTTGAATGAGCAGATGGCACAGGGGCCAATAAGTTCAAGAAGTCTTCATCTGAAGGGTCTGGTTCAGAAGGGTTTTAGTTTTTGGAATAAAAAAAGAGGTTACAATTTCTGCTTCAATTGTGAGTAAAAAATTTACATTAGTAACGTTGAGATACAACTCATATAACATGTAATTTTCATGCAACATGTATAATTCAGTGGAGTTTTCCTTTTCATTGTTGGATTTTGTTTTGTTTTGTTTTGTTTTGCAACAAGGTCTCAATATGTAATCCAGTCTGGCCTTGAACTCCGTATAATAGGCCAAGCTGTCTTGATCTTCTTGCATTAGCTGCCTAAGTGCTGGGATTACAGATGTGCACCACCACAGCTGACTTACTGCTATTGTGTGTGGTGCTGGGGATCACACTAGTCAAGCACTTTACCATTAAGCTACACTCTCAGCCCTATACAATTCAATGATTTTTTTCAATATTCACAGAATTGTACATATATTACCACAATCAATTTTAGAACATTTTTATCACCCCCAAAAGAAATTGTGCTCCATTTTCCCATTACCACAACCATCATTCTCACCCTAGTCCCAGGTAGTCCTTTATTTGCTTTTTGGTCTCTATGGATTTATCTATTTCAGAGATTTCATATAAATGAGAGAAGTAGTATTTTTGAAGTCATTTTGATTTGGGATAGTTTCAAAGTGTCAGCATTCAAATCAGATTTGTTGGGTTTAAATTCTTGCCCTTCCATTTAGCGGATTTGTTTTTTGGGATGATTTTATGTAGGCTTTCTGTGTTTTAGTTTCCTCCTTATAAACAGGGATAAAAATGAGACCTGTCTGAGAAGCGTGAAGACCAAGTAAGTTAATACATCAAAGCATTTAGAATAGCTGTGGCACCAGAGTCGGCGCTTAATAACTATTATTGCTTATTAAATTATTAGACGGGAAAATCACTCTGAAATAGTGACAAAATAATTTTAATACTTTTGACTTAGGAATCTATAGGAGTCTTTTTTTTTTTGGTACCGGGGATTGAACTTGGGACCTTGCACTTGCGAGGCAGGCAGCAAAACCACTGAGCTAAATCCCCAGCCCAGGAGACTTATGGTAGAAATATATTTAGTTACTGGGGAAACATTTCATAGTTCAACATGGTGGCATACACCTGTAATCCCAGCACTCTCAAGAAAAAAAGGAAAAGATTACAGAAAGTTTGTAGGTTTTAAGCCTGTAGGAATTTTAGTTGTGTTTTCTAGGCTAGTAGAGACTGTGTTAGATAAATGAAAATGGAACATTTACTGAAGCTGTGGAGTCTTACTGGCCTGATTTGCTGGTCCCTTAGCACCTATTTTTATATATATATCTCAAAAATGTGAGCTAATTTGTCTTTTCTTTGGAGAGTTGTCATTTAAAATTTATGTAAATGAATGCTTATGTCTTTGTTTATAAAAGAAAAAGTCCCTTTACATTAATTTTTGCTTTGGGGGGATATTTTTTGAGAGTCTCACTGTGTAGCTCAGGCTGGCCTTGAATTCACTGTGTGTCCCAGATTGGCTTTGAACTTGCAACAATCCTGCCTCAGCCTCCAGAGTGCTGGTGTTGCAGGTGTGCAACACCATTTCTGGCTTGTTTTTTTGTTTTTGTTTTTTCCATTTTTAAGTGAATAATCTGAAAGCCATGTTGTTCATAGTGTAACTTTTAGATCCCTTGAGGGCTTTATTGGTCTTTTGTTTTCCTAGTGAGCATGTTAGATGAGATGCTTAGAATTAAGTACAGTCACAGCTCAGTTGGGAAATTTTAGTTTATAATCTTTGTTACTGCTGAATGTGACTTTAGAGATCATCTAATAGTACCCCTAGCTTTTGTTGATAGTTTAAGTGATTTCCTTACTATTATTATTATTATTATTATTATTATTATTATTGTCAAACCACAAATAAACCAGGAGTGGAGGCTCATACTTGTAATCCCAGCACTCTGGATGACTGAGGCAGGAGGATTGAAAGTTCAAACCCAGAGCCGGGGATTTAGCTCAGTGATTACACCACCTGCCTCTCAAGTGCAAGGTCCTGAGTTCAATCCCCGGTACCAAAAAAAAAAAAAAATCACCACAGATTTCAAAAATAAAAAAAATAGAAAATAAAATAAAGTAAAATGTATGGAAAGGGCTGGGGATTTAGCTCAGTGGTTCTGCCACCTGCCTCGCAAGTTCGATCCCCGGTACCAAACAAATAAATTAAATAAAATGAAAGTTCAAACCCAGTCTGCATTACTTAGTGAGACCCTGTTTCAAAATAAAAAGGAGTATGAGCCAGGTGTGATGGCACACATCTGTAATCCCAGCAATTAGAAGGCTGAGGCAGGCGGATAGCTGTGAGTTCAAGACCAGTCTAGACTACAAAGTGAGTTCTAGGTTAGCCTGATCTACACAGCAAGAACCTGACTCAAAAAACCAAAAAAAGAAAGAAAAAAAAGGAAGTATGAGATGTAGCTCAGTGAGAAAGCCTTGGGTTCACTTCCCAGTACCACAAAAACAAAACAGAAAATTAATTGTCTTAACCATTTTCAAGTGTACAGAGTAGTGTAAACTGTATGAATATTGTCGTGCAATAGCTCTCTAGAACTTTTTTATCTTGGAAAACTGACATTCTCTATCCATTAACAACTTCCCTTTTCTTCTTCCAGCCCTCTGCAACCATCATTCTACTTTCTGAGAGTTTAACTACTTTTAGGTGCCTCAAATAAGTGGAATCATGTTATATTATATTATATTATATATATATATATATATATATATATTTATTTTTTTTTTTGGTACTGGGGATCAAACTCGGGACCTTACACTTGCGAGGCAGGTGCCAGAACCACTGAGCTAAATCACCAGCCCTTATATAGTATATTTTTGTTTCTGTCTTACTTCACTTAGCTTAATATCATTAAGGTTTATCCATGTTGTACATATGACTTTTCTTTTTAAGGCTAGGTAATATTCCATTATATGCATGTACCATATTTTCTTTCTTTGTTCTTCAACTGATGGATGAGTCTACCTTTTGGCCATTATGAATAGTACTGCAATGAATATGGCTATACAAATACCTCTTAGAGACCTTTTTTCAGTTCTTTTCCATATATACTCATACATAGTATTTTATATTCTAATATGAGTATTTTATATTCTGATAGTACATAGGAATTAGCTTCTACACATCCTCTTCAATATTTGTCCATTTCTTTTCTTTCTTCTTTGATAATGGTCATCCTAACAGGTATGAAACGATACCTCATTGTGGTTCTGATGTGCATTTCCCAAATGAATAGTAATACTGAGCATCTGTTCATTTGTATTTCTTTGGAGAAATGCCTATTCAAGTACTTCTCCTATTTTTGCATTGGATTGTTTAAGTTGTTGTTAATGATTTGAAGTTATTTTTATATTATGGATATTAACCACTTTTCAGATATATGATTTGCAAATATTTTTTCCTATTTAGTAGGTTGCCTTTTCACTATGTTCGTTGCTTGCTTTCTTGTGCAAACATTTGTAAGTTTAATGCCCCATTTGTCTATTTGTACTTATGTTGCCTGTGCCTGTGGGGTCATGCCCAAGAAATAGTTGCCATGCCACGCATGGTGGTGCATGCCTGTGGTCTCAGCACTGGGGAGGGTGAGGCAGGAGGATTGCCATGAGTTTGAGGCCAGCCTGGACTACATAATGAGTTCAAGGCATAGCCTGAACATAGCAAGCAAGACCTTGTCTCAAAAAAATAGTTGCCAGGTTTAGATAAGGTTTTTCCTGATGTTTTCTTCTATGAATTTTATAGTTTCAGGTTTTTGCAGACTCTGTTTTTGCTTTGTTTTGGTACTGGGGATCGAACTCGGGACCATGCGCTTGTGAGGCAGGTGGCAGAACCACTGAGCTAAATCTCAGCTGCAATTTTAAGTTTTTGATCTTTTTATCTTGCTAAGAGTTTAAGAGAAATTAGTGTGTTCTTCCCTGTACTTTTTTGTCTTTTAAAAAAGGATTTAAATGACTTCTAAAGAGGAAAATTGAACCATAAGTATGTGTGCATATATATATATATACATATATATACACATATATATATGTCAAGCTAAAATAATTCTTGACCCATATCACAAAGTATTTCCCATTTTCTCAGGTTTTGTGTGCTTGTCTTATTTTTTAAACTATTTGCTTGAACAAGCGAAGAAACTGAATCAATTCAGCCTCCAGTCTCCTTCTTCTTTACCACCAAAGAAGTATTAGTGACTATATTTGCTTAGATATTGTGCTAGGTTTCTTTACAAATATTTTTTTTTTTGGTACAGGTACAGGGGATCAAACTCGGGACCTTACACTTGGGAGACAGGCAGCGGAAGCTTTAAAAAATTTTAAGCATATTGTCAGGTTTCTGTTTCCTTTCTAAAATGTCACCTGATAAATGTTAGTGATTATGTGTGTAGTAATAAGTAATAATACAAATATTGAGCACATTTCATATTTATTATAATGTTATTAGTTCTAACTGTAGTAACTGGGAAAGATTTGAGTGATAGATTACTTCATGTGTTTTTTAAATAGATGGATTTTTATAGTTTTTTTAATAGTTATTACCTGACAATTTAATTAAAACTTACATTTTTAAGAGATTTGCTAAAATGACTAAAGTTTTAAAAATTTGTTTTAAATTCAGATGATTAAAGTAGTAAGTTGATTACTTGGTCTCTTTTAGAGTCTTCTATGTTATAGCTTTTTTTTTGAGACAGGGTCTCACTATGTAGTTCAGGGTGGCCTTGAACTCACTGTGTAGCCCTGGCTGGCCTAGAACTCATGGCAATCCTCATGCCTCTGCCTCCTGAGTGCTGGGATTACAAGCGTGCACCACCACACCCAGCTCTATTATATCTTTTTTATTTTTATTTATTTTTTTGAGACAAGGTCTCAGTATGCAGCCCAGTCTGGCCTTGAGCTCGCTATGTAGCTGAGGGTGGCCTTGAACTCATGGTGATTCTTCCTGCCTCAGCTTCCTGATGCTGGGACTACAGGTGTGTGTCACCATATCCAGCTGTATTATCTTTTTTTTTTTTTTTTTTCTGGTACTGAGAATTGAACTGAGGACCTCGTGCTTGCCAGGCAGGCATGGTGCCACTGAGCTAAATCCCTGGCCCTTGTATTATATCTTTTTAAAAGAATATTTTGGGCTGAGAGTATAGCACAGTAGTAGATCCTGTGCCTAGTGTGGGCAAGGCCCTGGGATCAATCCCCAGCACAATAAACAAACAAGAGCTTTTCATTGTGAAATATAAAACACATGCAAGGTCAAGAAGTAGAACTTTGCCAGCACCTCAAAAGTGTCTTCTTGCCACGTCTTCTCATTATTCTTCTCTCATGTGTAACTACTATGCTGATTGTATAAGTTTGTTACTCCTGTTCCCCCATTGAGGTTTGAGCCCAGCACCTTTGCGCTGACCTACTGTACATCAAACCCTTTTTAAACTTTTGAGCCAGGATTGCATTAAGGAGCTAAGTAGCCCAGGCTGGGCTCGAACTTGAAATCCTTCTGTTTCAACCTCTCAGAATTCTGGGATTATAGGCCTGTGCCTCTGTGCCCAGATTCTTTTCTTTAGATTTTTACGACCCAGTCATGGATCTGTAAGCACTATTGTTTTTCTGTTTAAATTTTTTATTTTACCTACGTGGATTTATGTTTGTGTTGTTTTGCTCCTTATTATGTTTGTGAGTCAGCATTATACCAGGCAGATTCCCCAAATTTTTAATTGCATGGGGAAAATAGAGTAGGAAAAGCAAAGAGTTTCATGTTTCACTTCTGGCTTTTGCTTCTGTTCAGCAAAAATGGTTTTGAGAAAGGCACTTGAACTTTTAGGATCTCTTTTTTTCTTCTCTGAAACCCGAGAGAATGTGTTTAACGACTTATAGGATTCCTTCAGCTCTAAAACTGATGAAACTGGATAAGTAAATGTTTTGCTAAGCTATACTTAATTTGTTTCATTTTTGTTTTCATTAGGTTGTCTTGGAGATACCCAGTTTTGTTTTAGATTTCGACGGTCTTCTGGGAGGAGGGTGTCACTGCATTGTCTTCTGGATCAATTTGACAAAGATTTACCAGTTTACTTAAAGGTTGGAAAAGTAGTTATAGAAACATGTCCATGTGAGAAGAAACTCTTACAGCTTACTGCATTAGAACCCATTTTTTCAGTTACCTCTTAGAGCATTCAGAAATATTTTACTCTGTTTTGTTACTTTATTATGTAGCCGAATTTCTTCAGAGAATCTAACTGATAAGGTTTTAGCATATGAGTGAATGAGACTAAAAAGTTATTGTTCTTGAAACATATAATGCCATTGTGAATTATAGAAATGGATTAGAATGCTGAGGTGATTTTCTTTTGTTAATAATTCTTTGTTTAGATGTGGGGGTGGAGTGCCGCTAAACAGTACTGTCCAGAATTGGAGTAGTAACCCTTATACTTTATGATAGTATATAGTTGTTTCTTTTTTATTTTCTAATGTACTTTGCTTATAGTTACTGTTTATTGAAACAATTTTAATAACTCAGATGATTTTAGAGTCTATGTGCTTCTCTCCTTGGTACTCTATGCTTATATCTAACTGCATGAGGAACATTTCACCCGGATATCCTTTCAGCATATTCAGTATGAATTTGACTTTATTGGCCTGAAGTTGGCTTTTACAATTGACCTTTCTGTTCCGCTTGTGGCAGGAACCCCATCTCAGCAAAATTTCTCTCTTTGGAATGTCTCTTCGATATTCTCTTCCAATCAGTGATAATAATGGCTATTATTTATTAAGACTTTTTATGTTCTAGATACTGTAAGTATTAGTAAGAATATATTACGTATTAATCCTCCCTACAATTCTCTGTGAGAGTTCCTTTTGCAGATTAGGGAAATGAGGATGCCCAAAGACATCCCAATTTTTTTTTCCAACACACTATATCTTATAGAGTGTTGCCAGCTAAAGTATATCTACAGTATAAAAGTAAATAGAATATAAAATGATTAGTAACTGCTGAATGAGTAAAGAGCTAATGATGGTACTGTTTCCTCATCTTAACTATTTTCAATCTATCAAAATAAGAAAGCCTTTACTTTTCCAACCTCTTCTTGTATACTTGTGTTCTATTTTAGCCAAATTGAACTATGTGGGTTTTCTTGAGAAAGCTTGTATTTTTCAGTTTTTCTCAAACTTTTAACCCTCTAAATCTCAAATGTCTTTGTCTTTAAATACATCATATCTGTTCTTTCAATGCCCAGTTAAAAATCAGCTGCCTCCATGTAGTCATTACTCTTCTCTCTTGACCTTCTTATAACAATTTGTGCTTTTTTTCCTGGAACCTACCCTCTGTTATATAATAATCATTTTTTACTTTTTATATCCCTCCGAGATTGTAATCTCCTTAAAGAATTGTGCTTTATGCATGTCTTTATCTTGTCTTAACACAATACCTTGTTTGAAGGATGAAACTAATAAATATTTACTTAAACAATACCAATCTCAAATAAGGAACTGAGCCAAAGTTTATTTTGTTAAGATCTCAGAACTCCATAGGTTTTACAGTATAGTTTCTTTTCAAATTGTGTGTTTAAAAACACTCTAGAGAATTGCTTCTCGGCCTTTTGGCTAAGATCAAGTATAAAAACACTCTAGAAGTTTCATTATTTTTTGGATTAACGTATGACTAATATGTACGATTCAGATTGGTTTTTAATGCCTTTTATTTTCTCTCTTGAAATTTTATTTTAGGACACCTCAGTTTGGTAAAAGATTGACCCCCTTATATCCCTGACAAATTCAAAATTGTAGGTAGAATTAAAAATACATATATAGCATTGGGGAAAATACAGAATTTGGTTATTTTCTAACTTTAATTACTATAGCTATGAATAAGGAATTTAAACTGAGTATGTAAGGGGAAAGTCTCACTTTAGATGATTCTTAGTCTCATTTTAGATTATAAATCTTTCATTTTTGGGCAAATTAGGATTTTATCTGGCAACTACTGTCATGGTTATTGTTTGTTGATAGAAAAACATAACTAGTTCTTTGTTCCTCACATCTTGATTTGGGTTTATAAAGGAACCTGATGTTAATATTAAGTGCTGACCATACATTAACATTTTTATTTTGTTACTTCTTTTATAGAAAGACCCTGCTTATTTTTATGGATATGTGTATTTTCGACAAGTTCGAGATAAAACTCTTAAGAGAGGCTACTTTCAGAAGGTAATTTTCATATATACTAATAAAGTATTTTTATATTATGATTGGAAAAATAGAAGCAGATTTAACAGTCTTTAAAGTTTTAGGTATTTCATCTTTAAATGTAGTAGACTTTAAATTTTGTCTGTACTTTTTAGATTATACATACTTGTTCTTAAATTTTAAAGTGCTATTGGGGCTGGGGATTTAGCTTTGGGCTGGGGATTTAGCTCAGTGGTTCCACCACCTGCCTCGCAAGCTAAGGACCCGAGTTTGATCCCCAGTACCCCCCCCAAAAAAAGAAAGTGCTATTGAATTTTTGCTATCTTTGTGCTAGAATCCTGCTAAGTTGCGTTAGTGTATGGAAGAATCTTCTTAATTTTGGTATTTTAGAATAAAATAATAAATAATAAAATAAATAATAAAATTAGTTGTAATATTGTTACAACTAATAAAAGCTTGCAGTATCTTTTTTTGAGTAACCAGTAAGTAAACTTCAGCAACACCTTAGCAATTATTGTTTCCGTTCTAAATGTGCAGTCTTTTTAAAAAAAAATAAAGAAAAATGAATACATCTTACTTAATCCCAACTAATAGAGCACGCCATTTCTATTTATAACCAGAATTTTCCCTGACCACTAATTGATGCTGGATGGAAAGGTAAAGAGTGGTTTTCAAGAAAAACAACTTTTTAAAAAATTGTTGTTGTTTTGTTTCGAGATGTGGTCTAGCTATGTAGTTCAGGCTGGCCTTCGACTCACTGTGTTGCACAGGCTGGCCTTGAACTCAATGATCCTCCTGCCTCAGCCTCCTGAGTGCTGGAATTATAGGTGTGCAGCACCACATCCTGAAAAAAACATTTTATAAATTCAGCATATTCCAAATCCTAAGTGGTCAAACTATAAAATCACAATTTGGAAATATATGGGCGTAACAATTGAACTATACAATGTAATAGTCATAGGTCTTTGGATAAAGCATCACAATTCCTTCTTTCCTTAATGGAAGTGTTCATTTGGCTAATTCTTGATATTGCTGTGCTGTGCACAGTAGTAGCCAGGGTGCGGAAATTACCCGTGGCATTGATCTGTTTATAGGAAATTCTTTCTCCTGAAGATTAGGAACATCTGTGAATGTGGCGTAATAGTCTTAAAGTGTGATAATAAAGTTACAATTTTTATACACTGCAGCTATGGTTTTGTGATTCCTTCTAACTGTCCATTGTAAAAGCCTTTTTATTTTAAAATCCACACTTTTTGCTGAATTTAGTTAGTAATTGCTCTTGCAAGATGTGAATGGCAGACTTAAATTGTAATCATTAGACGATTTTTTAAAATTATTTCTTTTTTTCCCCCTAGTCATTGGTTTTAATCAGCAAACTACCTTACATTCATTTTTTTCACACTGTGCTGAAACAAATAGCACCAGAGTATTTTGAAAAGAACGAACCTTATTTGGAAGCAGGTATGTTAAACGTTGTATGAATTATATATCTTTATGTTTTTAAACTTTTACTGAAAATGCATGATGAAAATGAAGTTGACCTTTAAAAATTTGGAGAATAATTTAAGGATTATATGAGGGAAAGAGATACAAAACTATTTGGCATCTTTTCCTACAAACACCAAAAATAGTATCTGTTCTTATCACCTCTAACAACATAGATGGTATTCATTTATTAGGATAATAATGAATAAATTTTGAGTTCACAATTCTCAGAGTACCATTGAATGGAAATCACTAATAATAATCACTCTACCAGGTGATGTGTATTTGTAGCTAATTTAATTTATTGATTAATTAATTTTGGTTTGTTTTGAGACAGAGTCTCACTTCAGGCTGGCCTCGAACTCACTGTGTACCCAGGCTAGCCTCTTAACTAACAGTGATCCTCCTGCCTCAGCTTCCAAGTGCTGGGATTACAGGAATGTGCCACCACACCAGGCTTTTCATTTGTTGCTAGTTTTAGTAGTAATAAACAGAAAGACTCTCTTTAAACCTATTAATTTGTCACTTTCAAAAAATTTTATTGCCATGCATGGTGGCACATCCCTGTAAACCTGCTGATTGTTGACTTGGGACGCTAAGGTGGGAGGATTGAAAGTTGGAGGCTAGGCTGGGCAACTGGGTGAGACCGTGTCTCAAAACTGCACAACAAAACAAACAACAAAATAAAGGGTGAGGGTATAGTTTGGTGGTTAGAGTGCTTGCTCAACATCTGTGAGTCCCTGGGTTCAATCCTCATTATTGCTAATAAAAAAAGTATTAACCAATTTATATTCTACCTAGAACATATGTTTTTCTGAGTGAAATGTAAGATATTTTCATCACTATTACTTTTCTTTTATCTTCTATTCTGCTTTACAGAAAGTAGAGTTCTAATTTCTAATGCCCCATTTTAATACTTCAATATTTTTACTTATACTAAGAAAATCTTTTGTTACATTTTTCAGCGTGTAATGATGTTGATAGATGGCCTGCCCCAGTGCCAGGGAAAACACTGCACCTGCCTATCATGGGAGTGGTGATGAAGGTAATAGCTTACAGCAGTGGTGGTAAATCTTTGGCACGCATGTTGTGTTTTTCATTTATGACGAAAGATGTTAATATATGAGTTGTTTTTTCTAAACTAAAACCTCAGTATTCAGGTTTAATTGTAGTGTTGGCACTTTGTGATAAGTAAGTGGGTTTTGGGTTGCAGTTTGGGCACTTAGTCTCTAAAAGTTCGCCATCTCTGGCTTATAGCTATCTCACTTGTCTCATTTTATTTTATTTTTATTTATTCATTTATTTATTGGGGTTTTTTTGAGTCTGGTGTGAGGTGTTAGAGACAGCAAACTCATCCTGCTTCCTACAGTTAGTGGTAACAGCTCCATGCCTGCAGTCCCCCTGCATCCCGTTTGCACAGGAGTGTCTTTCCTGTGTAATATGTGTGAATGTAATGCTCCCTCCTACAATTCTGCAACTCCTGGCCCACACCAGTGCCTCCAGGGGTGGGTAGTAGCAGAGACAGATCACTTGACCAATTAAGTTTGAATTACTGAAAATTCAGAGAAATTAGGAAAGCCATTGGTTCTCAGTTATAAATAAACATTCTTCCCCGGTTATTCTCTGTTAGTGTGATTTTGTGGGTTGTTGCTTTTTTAAAAATACATTAGCATTTTACTGTCAGACCTTGTATGAGTACTTTAAGTACAATTCACTATCAAGTTTGACTTATTTTTGACAGTGTTCTCTCTTTAGATTTGCTCATTTTTTTTTGTATGTTCTATTTTTTTCCTTGGGAAATCATCAAAAGTTATACTGATAGCTCTTGGTTGAAAGTGCTCATTATTTCCTGGGGCATTTATCCAAAGGTTTGGCAAGCTTGAGGGTGTGTTTGGGTGTGTGTATATTAATGAAGGAAAGATTAGAACAATAAACAGGAAACAGTGTGATGTTGATGTCCTTTTTCTGTCTTTTGGCAAGTTTGCTTCTCAGTAGGTTAGTGATTTCACTGTGTTTGTGAATATGGAGACCTTGCACTTTCTGCTGTAACTGAAAATAAATATAGCCTTAGTTTTTTAATCTGACAAAGTTTTTGTTTGTTGTTTTTGTTTTGTTTTATTTTAGACAGGGTCTCGCTATGTAGCTCAGGCTGGCCCTGAACTCACCATGTAGCCAGACTGGCCTCAAACTCATTGAAGACCCTCCTGCCTCAGCCTCCCTATTGCTAAGATTATAGGTGTGCATCACTATGCCAGGCTAATCTGATATAAATATTTTAAAATACCTTTTTAGGGATTGCTGAATATTCCTTTATAGCAGCAGAATAGGGTACTTCTGATCCCTCATTCATTTACAGTCAAAGATACTTTCTTATCTTTTTAAGGTACGGATTCCCACATGTTATGACAAGCCTGGGACTACTCAAATAACACAGCTAACTCAACAGGTAGTGTATGGAACATGATAAAATGATCACAGAACTTTAAAACTAGCAAATGTGGTTTCTTGGGTTTATTATATATTTCTGGATATTACTGAAATACTCTGTTAAGTAATTTTCCAATGAATTGATAATAAACTTTCTCCTGTTTCTTGTTATTTCTCCAATAGACACTGGAGAACTCAGAATTTATACTGTAGTTGTTAGGACAAGGGAAAAGTGTTTTTTCAACAAGGTTTAATTGTGGTAAAACCTTTTATCTTAGAAGAGTGGCCAGAAGACTTCTGATTTTAGAAGACTCTTACAAAAGGATTTTTTAGTTATGATTCCTTTTCCTTTCTCTGAAAACATCTGTTCATGGGTGGAGTTGAATTTTTCATTTGAAAGGTTTTATCTGGTATGTTAGCACTCCCTTTATCCTTTGCATTGAATACAAATGGAGAGCAGGAAGAGGACTAATTTTTTTTTTCCTGTTACTTATATTATCTAGTTATAATGGAAGTATTTCATATAGTTGTGATCTAATCTAACATCTAACTACTGGATAGTTCTTTATCCATGGTATCTATGTTTTTTTCTCTGTCTTGTGCTGTATTATGGGAGATTAGTAAGACCCATTCTCTTTCTGGCTGCTCCTAGAGGAAATGAATCATAAAAATATAGATAGGCAGCCTGGCTTATTGATCATGAACTACATAGGCATATTTTAAAAATCAGTTTCTGCAAATTTTAGTGATATCTTCTCATTTTCCTTTTTATCTCTTAGGCAAATACACACATATCTGTTATTTTACCTACTGTTCATGAGGTGGATCTTTTCAGGTAAAAAAAACACTTTAACTTTTCTCTCTTGCTTTGTCTTACTTGATAATTTATTTAGAAAATGAGTGTTCTGATGGATGATGTGGAAAAAGTTAGATGGAAATACTTACTTTACTTGGTAAAAGATCAATGACAGCACCTGGGAGGCTGAGGCCAGAGGACCATCAAAAGTTTGAGGCCAGCCTGGGCTCACAGTGATTTCAAGGCCAACCTGAACTACACAGCGAGACCCTGTCTCAAAAAAAAAAAAAAAAAAATCAATCAATCAGTGATTCATCCCTGGCTGCATTTTATGAACATTGACAGGGAAATTTTTATATGGTTTGGGTTTTACATGGTAAAAATAAATTGTGTTTTGTTTTAGTGTGAGAATAATGATATTGTTGGGCCGGGGATTTAGCTCAGTGGTTCCGCTGCCTGCCTCACAAGTGCAAGGACCCAAGTTCTATCCCTGGTTCCAAAAAAAAAAAAAAGAGAATAATGGTATTGTAATTTTTAATTTATTAAGGAATAATTTGAGGAATGGGCATAAATTTATTAATTTTTATTACTTGTATTGGTACAGTTTAAACATACATAATGATCACATTCATCAAAGGGAATTTGTGTTCTCTTCACCCACTGTGGCTCTGACACTACACAGTGGGCTGTCTCTCTGTGCTTCCTCAGCACATGCCTCCTAGACTTTGTACCCCTAAACCAGACCCCCCCACCATACCCCTTCCTCACCACACAGTGGTTCTGCAGGCTCCAGATCAGGCCACTCCCTGCACATGGGTGGCCACTTCTCCTCACACAAGCTCTGATATTCACCTCTGGGCCAGTGTGGCTCTCTTCCCCTCAGGTGAAAATACCTGCTTTGTTCTGCTTTAGGATTCAATTAATTGGGAAAGGAAGAGGAAGAGCCCCTTGGCTTTATCCTTGGGCTATCTTTTCTTGGAGGAGCACTTTCTTCACATTTTCTTTTTGCCTTTGAGTAGTTAAGATTAATTCTCCTAATTTGCACCTCAAATTTTTATTGGATATTTTTGGATTTAAATTTACTTTTTTTCTTTGTGTGTATATGTGGAGTTTTTTTGTTTTGTTTTGGTTTTGTGCTGGAGATAGAATCAAGGGTCTCACACATGCTAGGCAAGCCCTCTACCAGCCCTGTGTGTTTTTTAATTGTTTTAGATTATGATCTTCACAAATAGATAAGGTTTTTTTCCCCTATCTGTAATCTGCTAGGAAAAATTGTTACCATCCAGGAAAAAAATTAACTGAATAAGTAAAAATTACCAAATGTCCAAGGCTTAGTAATTATTAGTGGAGTTACGGCCTTCATTCAGTTCCAGCGCTGCTATAAAAATATGCAGCAGTTTTGCATTGGGAGGATCTGCTGTTCAGCATTCAAACTCTCCCTAGTGATTTGTTGTTGTCATTCTCTAATATTAAAAGCATTTTTTTTTTTGAGACAGGGTCTCACTATGTAGTTCAAGCTGGCCTTCAATTCATTGTGTAGCCCAGGCTGGTCTTGAACTCATGGAGATCCTTCTGCCTCAGCCTCCTGAGTGCTGGGTTTACAGGCATGCGCCACCATGCCCAGCATTCAAAAGCACCCGCTTTTTGGCTGGTCCAAAGTATTGAGCTATCTCAGTTGATGTTTAATGGTCAGTTATATATTAAACTTCTTGTTTTGCTTTCCCACCCCTTCTTAATCCTGCTTTTGACTATTAACTCCCCCATCTCTATCACTGTCTCTCTGTCTTTATTTCTCATGTCTAATCTCTA
The DNA here is from genome assembly GCF_000247695.1 of Heterocephalus glaber. Next base: position 412,912 of record NW_004624821.1, on the reverse strand, counting down.
ATCTCTGTGGTGCTAGGGATCAAATCCAGGGCCTCCTACATACTGCATGTGTGCTTTGCTACTGAGCTACGTACCCAGTGCAGCACCGTCTTTTAAATTAGGCATATCCAATAAATGCCCCTTTGGCTGGGGATTTAGCTCAGTGGCACTGTGCCTGCCTTGCAAGTGCAAGGTCCTGAGTTCAATCCCCGGTACCAGGAAAAAAAAAAAACCCAAAATAATAAAAAACAAGAAATGCCCCTTTGGGAAATTACTTTTTTTGTTTCTTTCAAAATATTTAGAGTGGAAATTCAAACATAACAAGACAGTATTATTAAAATAAATTTACCATATGGTAAAACAGTTTAAAAATTATACACTTTCAGCTGGGCATGCTGTTGTATTCCAGTAATCCCTGCACTCAAGAGGCTGAGGCAGCCAGATCTTTTTTTTTTTTTGTACCAGGGATTGAACTCGGGACCTTGCGCTTGTGAGGCAGGTGGCAGAACCACCGAGTTAAATCCCCAGCCCTATAGCCAGATCTTGTCTCAAAAAAAAAACCCTCAAAGGATATAAAAAGTATATAAAAGGAAATTAAGTCTGTCTCTATGCATAATTTGTATACCAGACCAAAATATAAAAATCAGAAAGAATTTATATCAATGTGAATTTTTAAAGAATGATTATGTGAGAATTTAAAAGTCAGGATTGGATAAATAACAAAATAATTCTGTGTAAACACTTCTCAGGTGTTTCTGCCCAGTTTTTCTTCATAGTCAGATGCTTTGGGAGCTGGTGCTATTGGGAGAGCCCCTCGTGGTGATGGCGCCATCACCATCAGAATCGTCGGAGACTGTACTGGCCCTTGTTAAGTGAGTACATTTGATTCCTGGTGGTGAGATGCTGACAGCATTTTCACATCTCTGATATATTTCCCCACACATTATTTCATCAATCCCTATAACAACACTATAGAAGTAGTGCTTATAGCACCATTTTATGGATAATAAAATGTCAGGCTCGACGAGGGCTGGATCCATGTTTCTGTTCTGAATGACAAGCATTCACTCACTTATGCGAACTTATCCCTTGATAAATATTAGTAGTATGAGTAGTCAGTGTTTTATCAAAGGCACATAGCTAGTGAATGGTAGAGCCAGAATTTCATCCCATCTTCTGCCCTTACATCAATGTTCTTTCTGTATACCCTTGCACATTGCTTATTTCCATTTGTTTTTTTAGTTCCCTAGAAGGAGTTTTTCATTTTTTGAAGTAAATACATTCTCCCACTGCTTATCTACTGTTTGTATTGATGGTTCACGGTTAAAGAGTAGGGCCTTTAATTTCTATGTCCTTTGACTTACATATTCTTTCTGCTCCACAGCTGCATTTCTCCATTAAAGTACTTCAGTGATTTCCGACCTTATTTCACTATTCATGATAGTGAATTCAAAGAATATACAACCCGTACTCAAGCTCCGTGAGTAAACAGAATAACTTTTATTGACCAGGTGTTACCTTTATAACCCAAATCATCTAGAATTATTTTTGGTAATAAAATTTTAATTTAAATGTTTAACTTATTGGGATATTTTATATTTTATTTTAAGAAGGTTTGAACTGCTGACAATAGCTTAAGCTTTCAAGAGTTAGTAACATATTCTCTGTCAGTAATTTTAATGTGTTGTCATTAATAGTCATCAGACTGT
>NW_004624821.1:369999-391233 GCF_000247695.1 Heterocephalus glaber | reverse complement strand
TTTTTGAGTCAGGGTCTCACTGTGTAGTCCAGGCTGGCCTTGAACTCATGGCAAGCCTCCTGCCTTAGCCTCCCAAGTGCTGGGATTACAGGCATGCACCACCATGCCCAGCAAAGTTGATGATATTATTTTTCAGTTTCTCTGAAGGGTTGAAATTATTTCAAAGTAAAAAGTTTATAGAAATATAAATAATACATGCTCTTAAAATTTTTGAACAACATGATTGCAAGTGAAAATGTTCCCCATACATACGCTTATATATACCCAAACTAGCAGTTTGATCTTGTAATGAATGATTTAGCATAAAAAATATGTTATAGGTGGCTGGGGATTTAGCTCAGTGGTTCTGCCGCCTGCCTCGCAAGTGCAAGGCTGGGGATGTAGCTCAAGAGTACAGCGCCTGCCTGGCAAGTGTAAAGCCCTGAGTTCGATTCCTGGTACCAAAAAAAAAAGATAGAAAAATATGTTATAAATGTAGAGGCTTAAATTTAGACAGTCTCTAGATTGTCTTTCAATTCTGAGATTATTTTATTCTTCTGCAGAAAAGGGAAGAGAGGAAAAAAATCTTCAGTAGGTATGTCTGTGTCTTGAGGCATTTTTCTGCATTTTATGAGTTGTTTAGGTTGTTTAGCTTCCCTTGACCACAAGGCCAGGGCCATTGTGGATTATACAGACTGCTCAGCATGGCAGCTGACTCAGTTCTGGATGTGGCTCAGACTTGTGGTTGCATATATTATCACCACTTGGTGGCAGGGCTTTTTCTACATGCAAAAGCAGAATTTGGAGAGAGATCAGAAAAAGCCTTTTGAAGGGCCGGGGATGTAGCTCAGTGGTGCCTGGCCTGCCCAGCAAGCTCAAGGTCCTGAGTTCAATCCCTGGGATCAAAAAAAAGGAAAGAAAAAGCCATTTGAATAGTGTATCTTGCAGTCCTTTAGGAATTTCTTTCTTTTCCATTTCTCTAAAAGGATATTTTATTCCTGTTTGGCACATAAATTTTCGATTTCATATGTTTGACACAAATTTTACACTATAGATTGAGTAACAAAAAGGGAAAAATTTAAGTAATGATAGGTATGTATTAATGAAAGATCATTAATGTTTCTGTACTGTTATAAGAATCCAATATTTCCTTTATCCAGTTTTAAAATACCAGGAATAAGGGCCAGGGATTTAGCTCATTGGTGCTGAGCTTGCTTGGCAAGCGCAAGGTCCTGAGTTTGATTGCAGACAGTGTGTGAGGGGGTGAATACCAAGAATAAACTCTTACATACTAATTGATGTTTTTTGTTGTTGTTTTGTTGTTGTTTTGTACTGGGGATTGAACTCGGGTCCTTGCGCTTGTGCAGCAGGCGGAGAAACCACTGAGCTAAATCCCCGGTCCTCTAGTTGATGACACCTCTAATTAATGTATAGCCCCATAGATTATTAATCTTAGAAAATTCCAATTTTATAATATGTTATGATTATAATTAGAAGGTTGTTTATGATGTTTCCTTCAGGTGAAATTCCTAAGCAAGTTAAAGTGAAAAAACTGAAGAACCTAAAGACTCTGGATTCTAAACCTGGTATTGACTTTTACTAATTTTTAAATATATGCTTATCTGCATAGTTGGGTTTTTCCATTTACCTTCTTTTCTTCAATTCTTAGGAGTTTATACTTCTTTTTTTTAATAGGAGTTTATACTTCTTACAAGCCATATCTAAATAGAGATGAAGAGATCATAAAACAATTACAGAAGGTAATTACTTGCTTATATTACTAATTTAAATCTCTTTGTTTAGGTGTAGAATATCCATTTAGGCAGTACGTGCTTTTTTTATAATAACGTGAAATGGAATTTCACTTTCATTTCCTTTTTTTTTTTTTTTTGGTACTGGGGATCAAATGGAATTTCACTTTCAAACCAAAGTTTCATAAGAATTGAGAAAAGCTGGGCATGGTGGCCCATCGCTTTAATCCCAGCACTCCGGAGGCTGAGGCAGGAGGATCACAGTGAGTTTGAGGCCTGCCTGGGCTACATAGTGAGTTCAAGGCCAGCCTGAACTACATACACAGTGAGACCTTGTCTCAAAAGAAAAAAAAAAAAAAGAATCGAGAGACTGAAGTAGCAGCATTCAATTATAGACTTGAATATTGGTGTTGTAGCTACAGATGAGTGCCAATCATTGTAGAAACTAGAGAGTTATAATGAATTGTCATAGATTCTATCATGAGGTAGTTAACATCTAATAGTCGGAGATAAGTAGCATTTAAAAAAATAAATAGTATTAATGTAGCAAATATGAGGTCTGGGGATTTAGCTCAGTGGTGCCACGCCTGCCTTGCAAAAGCAAGGTCCTGAGTTTGATCCCTGGTACAGGAAGAAAAAAAAAAAGCAAATAATTTTTTTTTTTGGTACTGGGGATTGAACTTGGGTCCTTGTGCTTGTGCAGCAGGTGATAAAAAAGCAAATAAAATTGTCATCCCTATGCTAAAGTCTCCTGGGTTTTGCACTAAAGATTCTTTTTTAAGTTAATTTTTAACTGATATATTAAAAACATAAAATTTTTAATTTTTAATAATTTAATTTTGTTTGATGTTTTGATATATATGCACTATGTAATATTTAAATCAGGTTAAACATATCTGACTCCTCAAACATTTATCATTTCTTTATGGTGAAAACATTCAAAATCCTTTCTGCTAGGGTTTTGAGATTATAGTACATAATTGTTATGTGTGGTCACCCTGCTGTGCAATAGCACACCAAAACTTTTTCCTCTTAACTATAACTTATTACCCATTGATCAGCCTTTCTTCCTTTGCCTCCTTCCTTGGCTCCAGCTTTGTCTAAAGATTCTTTTCACATGGGCCGGCCATTTAGCTCAGTGGTTCCAGTACCTGCCTCGAAAGGTCCTGAGTTCAGTCCCTGGTACCAAAAAAAAAAGTGGGGGAGGGTGCCTGGGGATTTAGCTCAGTGGTACCTGCCTCGCAAGTGCAAAGTCTTGAGTTTGATCCCCAGTACCAAAAACGAAAACCAAAAAAAAAAGAGATTCTTTTCACATGATGTAACACAATACACTTCAAATTAAATTACTTTGAGTTGAAGTTCCAGGGTTTTTTTTTTTTTAATATCGATTATAAATGTGTATTTACAGAGCGTTTGAATTTGGTACTTGCCTATTGTTTTATGTTTCCTGACACTAGAATACAAGTTTCTCATTGTCTCCTCTTTTAAGGGTGTACAACAGAAACGTCCTTCTGAGGCTCAAAGCATTATTCTTCGACGCTATTTTTTGGAACTGACACAAAGCTTCATCATTCCATTAGTAAGTTAACAAATAGATCTTTGCTTAGTTTGATGATTTCTTGAAGGGTATTATAAATGTTTTTCCCATCCTCCTAACCTTAAGTTGTATGCTTTTCATGTTTAGTGATTTCAGAGAGACTTTTGCAAAAGACTTGGATTTGTTGTTGTTGTTGTGTGAATTGTGCAACTTTGGTAAGTTGCTTCTTACCTCGGACACTCAGTTTTGTTATTTGTATATAAGGCTGGTTCTGTTTCCCCTAAATAGCTTTTGTGTGAAAAAAAAATTTTGTTTTGTTTTTTTTGATACCAGGGATCGAACTCAGGACCTCGCACTTGCCAGGCAGACTTGGCGCTGCTGAGCTACATCCCCAGCCCAAAACATTTTGTTTTTTTGAGATGTATTCTTGCTATGTTGCCTAGGCTGTTCTCAAACTTGTGGACTCAAGTGATCCTCGTGCCTCAGCCTCCCAAATAGCTGAGAGTACAGGCATGTGCCACTACGCTGGGGTTATTGTGAACCTTAAATGAGATCATTGATAGGAACTTTAAAAATTTGGCAAAAATTAATTTTTTCTATTTCTAGTCTTTTAAAGTGGACACAAATTTGCTTAGACTAAAGCTGGTTTTAAGAAAATTGAACACAAATCATGAGATTAAATCCAACAATCGAGTAATAAAAAGTAAAAAAACTGGGGCCGGGGTTGTAGCTCAGTGGTGCCTCACCTGCCTTGAAAGCGCAAGGTCCTGAGTTTGATTCCCGGTACTGCAAAAAAAAAAAAAGTAAAAAAACTTAACAAGAAGATGCCTTTGACAGAAATCTGATCACCTAAGGTATGTAAGTCACCTAAGATGTCAACAGTCAGAAGTTGAAGTTCTTAAATTGCAAAACCAATTTAATGTAGGAACTATACAGTGGAGTTTGTAGCTATACTTTGATTTTTATTTTTTACTTAAGAATAAGTATCACGCTCAATCCATAGCACAATGAATGAATGAATGAATGGAAAGAAAGAAAGAGAAAAAGGAAAAGAAAAGAAAGGGAACAATTAGCATAGTTAAATGTAGTTTGCTTACTTCCCTCCTTTCCTCCCCATTCCTTTACTTCTTCCCTCCTTCCTTCTCTTTCCTGGGGATTGAACCCAGGGCCTTCCCACTAAGCTACATCCCCAGTCCCTTTTAATATTTGAGGTAGTCTTGCTAAGTTGGTCGGGCTGGGCTCAAACCTGCCTCTGCCTGCCTCAGCCTCCCAGAGTACTTGGGATTACAGGTGTGCAGACCACCTTGACTAAGTATAGTCTTTAGTAGACAGCCTGCAATCATTTAAATTAGACACCTAATATTTTTACAATCCTGTGACTATAAGGCCAAAATATTTATTTTGAATAAACCTCTTAATGTAGTGATTTTAATATCAGTTGTATTCATTCTTTTAAAGTTTACATTGTAATTTTCAAAATATATCATAACTAGTGTACTAAAGTTATTTATACTAAGTAGTTATAACTAATATCCAAATAAATGTTCTACCATATTGCTACAGTAGAGATTAATCAGCTTGATATATTGATTAATCTTATAGGTATAAGTATAGGTTAGTTTAATTTTAGTGTCTGTTCTTGGTTTTACTAAATTAGGATTGCAGCATTTACAGAATAAACCAGTACTGCAAGCCATCCAAGGATCGTATTATGTTATCAGCTCAGATGATAAATTACCATATGAACAAAATCAGATCTAATTCATTAAAAGGTGCTTGTGGAGGTTGTCAGATGGCATTTCCAGATTCCCCAATCTTATGGCCAGCAGAGGGAACCTCAGAGACAAAACACTTTATAAATTCTTCCAGAAGGATGCCTATTTCTTTCTTCCTAGAGCTGGTGTTATTTCATGGTGTACTTTGGGTACTTAAAGAGGAACTTGGAGGTTCGAGGGGTATTGTCAGGCCAGCTTGACCAGTCTTGTATCCTACGTGAGTTTTTCTTCAGGATGCTTTCCACTTCTTATCTGTCCTCTTCCTGGGACTAAGAGTTCTTGCTTTCTCCAGTGCCGTGGGCATCTGTTTCAGAAGCTCTTATGGTGTCCATGAGTGAGGTGGCCGCCACAGTGAGAGTTCTTGGAGCTACCGCATCCAGACTCAAGCTGAGCACCCAGCAATATTTCTTCCACATCGCTGTTATAAATGGATACTGGCTGGAATGCTGTTCCAGTTTCCATTATTGCTAAAGTATAATTCTATCCAGTAGCCATGTAGGTTCTCCTTCTGCATTGGGGGCTGCTTTGTGACGTGGGCTGGGAGAGTGGCTCTGACTGCTTGAGCATGGTAGGTGATGGGCTGCAGTTGTGCTCCATACCTTAGTGCAGGTCTGTCCAAGTGGGAAGCACGTGCACTCAGCCAAACTGATGTGAAATATTACGCCATTACTGAGTTTTGCACCTTAAGCAAGAGTTACTATAGAATTTCTGTCTCTGATAATTGTCTCTGGAACACAGTTTCATATAGCCGTGAGATTATAGCTCCATGATAACAGGAACTCTGTCTGTCTTGCCCGTTAGCATTGTCTCTGTTTGGCACATGGTGGCACATAAATTGTTTTTCAATTTTTTTTTATTAGTACACACTTGCACTACATAACGATTACATTCCTCATGGGGAGCTGTGTCAGGGAAAGGGATAAAAGTGACGAGAGTCGGTGAGATACAGGTGTTCACTGAAATGACCTTGGCTGCTGCCTTTCTGCAGAGAAACTGGCCATTTCCCCTGGGAAAGAAGTGTTATGTACAGATAGTCTTGAGAGCACTGTGAGAATCTCCTTGCTTTTAGCCAGACCCAAGACACTTTGCTGTAAGACATGCAGGCCTGTTGGCACCAAGCCACTTTTGTCTGAACACAGTACTTAAAAAACTAACAAACTGGGTACAGTGTTGGCATTTTCTCTCTCACCTGCTGAAGGCTCTGTCTCATACAATATCCTTCCCCAGAGGATTCCTTTCATCTTTGGTGCTGTCCCTTGCCTTGTTGTGTGGTAATGTATTATTAGGCTATGTTCATATCTGCTGTACTTTTATGAAAAACTTAATCTCATCTATATAAAGTCATGATGTGGCTTTTTTCTGTTGGTGTGGATCCGAACCTCAACTTTCTGTGGCTGCATATATGTGGTTCCTTGCTGTTACAAGCTAGTACATGTATATAACACGTCTTCATCCTTTTTTTTCATCCCCTTTCCCCCCTCATTCCCCTCACCCTGCATCTCTTCATCTCTTTTTCTTTTGCAAAAGATCTATCTCCCTATTTCCTATTAACTATCTTTTATTTTGGTCTTTATTTATATTTTGGGTTTCTCAAATAAGAGAAACCGTGCAATATTTAAGCTTGTGTGTCTGTTTTATTTCACTTAACATTATAGGATCAAAGTGCCTCTATTTTTCTATAAATGACTCATTTATCCTTCTTTATGGCAGAATAGTACTTCATGTCTAAAGACCACATTTTCTTTATCTATTCATCTGTTGATAGGCATATAGGCCACTTCCAAGATTTAGCTATTAGGAATTGTGCTGCTGAACACATAGATATACATGTGATATAAAGTCTTTAATTCTTTTGGGAAGATACCTTGAAGGAGAGTAGCTGGGTCCAATGGAATTTCTATTTTTAGTTTTTTGAAGAATCTCCATACTTTTCCATAATGGTTGTTCTACTTTACATTCCCTCCAACAATGTTCAAGGGTTCCTTTTTCCCCACAGCCCCTCCAGAATTTATTATTTGATTTATTGATGATGAACTTTCAATGTTATTTTAATTTGCATTTCTCTAATGTGCAGAAATGTTGATCATTTTTTCATGTATTAGCCATTTGTACTACTTTTGAGAAGTGTCTGTTCATTTCAAATGCTCATTTTTTGATTGGGTATTATTTTGGGAGAGTCTAATTTTTTGAGTCCTTTATGTATTCTAGATATTAGTCCTTTGTCTCATAAGTAACTGGCAAAATTTTTCCTATTCTGTTGGTTATCTCTTCACTTTCTTGATTGCTTTCTTTGCTGTGCAGTAGCTTTTTGTTTCTTTTTTTTTTTTGGTACTGGGGATCGAACTCGGGACCTTATGCTTGCGAAGCAGGCGGCGGGCTGTGCAGTAGCTTTTTAATTTGCTATGATCCCATTTGTTGATTCTTGATGTTATTTTGTTTGATTTTTTGCTTTTTGGAGATTTTTTGTTTTTCTGTACTGGGGCTCGAACTCAGAACCTTACACTTGCCAGGCAGGCGTGGTACCACTGAGCTACATCCCGGGTCCTTTTTGGAGATTTTTTGAGACAGGGTCTTGCTCTATAATTCAGGCTGGGCTTGAACTCACTAGCCCAGGCTGGCCTCAAACTCACGGCAGTCTTCCTGGCTCAGCCTCCCGTATGCTGCAATTATAGTCATGTGCCACCACATTCAACTCTCTGGATGTTGCTTCTTGTGCTATTGGGGTTCTGTTCAGGAAGTCTACCTGTGCTTGTGTCTTCGAGAATTTTTCCTATTAGTCTTCTAGATGATTCTTTCTGTTTTAATATGTAGGTCTTTAATCCATTTTCATTTTAGTTTAGTGCATGGTGAGAGATATAGGTCTGGATTCAGTCTTCAACATATAGAATGCCAGTTTTCCCTGGCATCTTTGTTTTTTTGAGACAGGGTCTCATGATAGAATCTATAACAATTTACTGTAACTCTCTAGTTTCTAGAATGATTGGCACTTACTTTGTAGCTACAACCCCAATATTCAAGTCTATAATTGAATACTGCTACTTTAGTCTCTTGATTTTTTTTTTTTTTTTTTGAGACATGGTCTTGCTATATAGTTTAGGCCGGCCTTGAACTCACTATGTAACCCAGGCTGGCCTGGAATTTTCTGGCAATCCTCCTGACTCAGCCTCCCAAGAGCTGGGACTACAGAGGTGTGCCACCACACCCAGCCCCAGCATTATTTGTTAAAGAGGCTGTCTTGCCTCCAGAAAATGCTTTTGACCCCTTTGTTAAAGATTAGATGGCTGGGGCCGGGGATTTAGGTCAGTGGTTTCTCCGCCTGCTGCGCAAGCGCAAGGACCTGAGTTCGATCCCGGTTCCGAAAAAAAAAAAAAAAGATTAGATGGCTGAATGTGCCTAGGGTTTTTTCTGCATCCTCTGTTTCTTTCCATTGACCCACATGTCTATTTTTGTGCCAGTACCATGCTGTTTTTGTCACTATATAACTTAAAAGTCTGGGGTTGTGATGCTTCCTGCTTTACTCTTGTTGTCCAGGATTGCTTTTGATATTTTAGATCTCTTGTCCTTTCATATGAATTTTAAGATTGTTTTCTCTAGCTTTGGGAGGAATGGTTTTGGTATTTTGATTGGGATTATTTTAAATCTATGTTATCAGTTTTGGAAGCATGGCCATTTTGACAATATTCTGCCTGTTCAGGAACAGGGGATATCTTTCCATTTTCTGATGTCCTCTTTGAGCTCGTGTTTCAGAGTACTATAGTTTTCACTGTAGAGGTCTTTCATTTCCTTGGTTAGGTTAATTCCTAAGTATTTAACTTTTCTTTATGCTATTGTGAATAGTATTATTTTCCTAATTTCTTTCTCAGTGAATTGATTATTGGTGTAGAAAAATACTATTCATTTTTGTAGGATATCAGTCTGGGTTAGAGGTTGTTTTCTTTCAGGGCTTGAAACCATTCAACACAAATATTTGTAGAATAAATGACTACATGATTTGATTATTCTAAGGAACTCAGAGAAATGTCATATAAACAAATAGGCAGCATCATGATATAGTCCTAATCTGGAAACTCAATCATAGATTTTATATAGTTACCAATATAATTTACCTATGAACATCCTATGGGGACAACATGAAGGTCTTTGCCATTCATTTTAGGAAGAATTAATCTTTCTTGGTCTGAGAATGTCAGTCAATTTTGTTCCATTTAAACCTGTGTGTCAGACTAGAGGTTATAACCCAGTGGTAAAGCAGTTGTCTAGTATGTGAGGCTCTCGGTTCAATCCCTAACACTATAGGGGAAAAAATCTATGTAAGTAAATTAACTGTACTGTAGTGATTTAGCTCAGTGACTTTGTGCCTGCCTGACAAGCACAAGGTCCTGAGTTTGATTCCCAGTACCAAAAGAAAAAAAAAAAAAAGACTATAGACTAAACTCATGTAGGCATGAATTGATGTCTAAGGTGGGTTATTTTGGTCAGGTTATTTAGCCTTTTGGTTTTAGTTTCTCAGTAATACCTACACATAGGATAGCTGCAAGGAGTATAGGAGATCACACATATGAAATGTTATGTACGTTTTCTGGCACTCAGTAAGGTTAATTATTTCATTAAAATCTGGGCCAGGGCTGGTAACATGCACTTGTTGTCCCAGCTACTTTAACAGGGTGAGGTGAAAGGATCACTTGAGCCCATGAGTTTGAGACCAGGCTGGGCAACAGATCCTGCCTCAAAAAACAAAATACAAAATAGAAAACAAAAAAGAATTTCTTGGATTGTCCGAATTTAGTTAACTTTTTGTTGAATATGTGACTTCCTAACTCAATCTAAATTTAGCTCTATAGATTATGGAGAGTGATGGGGGTGTTGATTCCATAAAAAGTACGTATGATGAAAATATAGTGAATTTAGCAAAACTCAGACTCAGTTTCCCCTATTATATTCTTACTACACAGATAGATCATTTCTGTGACTCCAAGAGGGGTAGGAGTTTTTTTTTTCCCACCAGGAAACAGACAATCAATTCTGAAGCAACCACACACCAGCTGGATCTTCTCTAATTCCATTCTGGTACTATCTGAAGATGCATCATATCTCGAAGATTAAGGGCTCAATTCCCACAATATGCCCCCTCCATTAAATACCAGTCATAAACCCTGAATTGTTTCACCTATGCTTCTTACTGGCTGTAAATTGAGATTCCCAGAATCCTTTCTTTGAGGCTCAATAAATTTGCTTGAGTGGCTCACAGAACTCAGGGACAGGTTTATTATAACAGTTAGAGGTTTATTAGAAAGGATATTACAAAGGATACAGACAGAGACATACAGAGCAAGATGCGGGGGAAGAGGTACAGAGCTTCTGGGTCACTGCCCTCCAGGAACCTCAGCTATTTTAGAAACTCTCCAAACTCTTTTTCTTTTTTCTTTTTTGCAGTCCTAGGAATTGAACCAAGGCCTTCACACTAAGCTATATCCCAAGCCTTTACATTTTTTTTTCCCTCTCTTTTTGAGAAAGCTCTTGCTAAGTCACTGAATTGTCAGTCTGGGTTTGAACTTGTGATCCTTCAGACTCAGCCTCCTAGAGTGCTGAAATTACAGGTATGCATTACCACCCCTAGCTTGTCTTTTGGGTTTTTATGGAGAATTCATTGTATAGGCATGCTTGAAGCATGGGTACTGTGTCAAAATGTGATAGCACAAAAAGGGTATGATCTAATGCTGATAGACTGGGTAGAGAAGCCTGTAAGTTCTGTCCAGATTCTCAGCATTCCTTCCTCACAGGTATTGAGCAGAACTGCTTCTGAAATGGGGTCTTAACCTTCTACTGTCAGACAAAGTAGGTCAGAGATTTTCTTTTTTTGGGGGTGGGGTACCAGGGATCGAACTCAGGTTATTTTGTTTGTTTGTTTGTTTTTTGGTACTGGGGACTGAACTCGGGTCCTTGCCCTTGCACAGCAGGCGGGGAAACCGCTGAGGTAAACCCCCGGCCCAGAGATTTTCTTTATTGTCAGCAGCTTAGAGTTACTATGACTCACCTTGAGAAGAAAAAGTTTAAGACCTCTGTATAAGACTGTATAGGTAAGAATACCTAACTTTTATTGACTTTTTTTCCTTGTTTTTAGGAAAGATATGTGGCAAGCCTGATGCCTTTGCAGAAAACTATTTCTCCATGGAAGGTATAAATATTCCAATAAATTCCTATTTGAATTCTGTACCTGCAATGATCTTCTTTGAATATATACCGTACACTTCTAGTTTGTAAGCATAGTATATATTGTCCTTTAGAGCCCACCCCAATTAAGACAGTTCCTTCCAGAAGAATTTATGAAAACACTTGAAAAAGCAGGACCTCAGCTGACCTCTAGAATAAAAGGCGATTGGATTGGACTTTACCGGTTAGTCTTTTCCCCTTCCTTTCCACTCATCTGCAGATCTTTATTTAAAAAGAAAAGAAAGAAAAAAAGTAGCCTTAAACTTTTAGATTCTTTCTGGAAAATTCTATTGTTTATTATGGTTTTCTGAGCTGTCAGAAAGGTAACAAGTAGGGGAAATAAATGATAGTCAAACTTTGCTTTTTTAAAATTTATTTTTATAGGCATTTTCTGAAGTCTCCAAATTTTGATGGTTGGTTCAAAACCCGGCGGAAAGAAATCACCCAAAAATTGGAGGCACTCCATCTAGAAGCTCTTTGTGAAGAGGTTAGAAAATAGTGTGTTCGTGTGATGACTAACAACTGTTGAAAGTAAAAATAAAGTATTCCTTAGAGGTTGAAGATAATACCCATATCTACTTCTTTATACTGAGTAAAAATTGCCAATATTCAAAGATTATGTATCATGCCAGGGAATGTGTAGGTGCTTTAATCAGATTCTCTTTTTTTTTCCCCCCTGGTACTGGGGATCAAACTCAGGACCTTGGCCTTGTCAGGCAGCTGCCAGCACCACTGAGCTAAATCCCTGGCCCCAGATACTCTTTTTTAATCCTCACAATTTATTGAGGTAGGCATTTATGATCTCCATTATACAACACCTGTGGCTTAGAACGTGAGTGACTTGGCCTTAGTTCACATCACTGCTAAGTAGTAGAGCAAGAAGTGTACTAGAATGGACTTGCATTGGTCCAGAAGAGCTAATTGTGGATATTTTTTCCCAGTTCTGACTTTAGTGACCTCAGTTGGTAGCTTGAAATCATCTACAGTGAGAGTATACACCACAGAAGCTGTCAAATGTTATGAACTAGACATTTTTTTCTGAAGAACTGGTTGTTAAGTATTTTCCAGCACACCACGGAGAGAGGATTCCAATCCCAGCGGTCTAACTCCAGCTCTTATGCCTTATGACTTACCCTTTCCAGTTAGTATAAACTTTTCTTCATGTTGTTAGACTGATTTTTCATATTCTGTGATTTAGCGCACCATCCTATTTTAAACTACATGTGAAAATATAAATGATAACCTTATTTTTATTTAACTTTAAAATTGAGGTGGACTAACCTCAATGTTATGTTTCTAATAATAAACTTCCAGTGATTGTAGCTTTCAGAAAAAGAATACAACAAAGGCAACCACAAAGTAAGCCCAAGAAGAGCTTATTTGAAGATGCCAAGTTTCCACTCTGTAATGCATTCATGTTTATTCATCTTGATTTGTTATGTAATATTCCTCATAAATTCCTCATTTCTGTAGGGGGGAGGATAGTACTGCATTGAGTTACACTTTGCTTTCTGTTTCTTTACCTAAAAGGGCCACCTCAGAAAGGACTTTTCTTACATTTTGTTTTACTTCCAAGTATTAGACCATTATTCTGCCTAATTTTGAATGTTAGCTGATTGGCCATTTCTAGGATATCATGAGAATTATTCTGTACTATAATTCTATATCTGAGTTAAATACCCTGCTCTCCTTTCCCTTCTTGTCCTTCTTTCCCATCACCCTTGCCTATTGAAGCAGAGGTATAAATATCATTTTGAGTAAATAGTGATTTGGATTTTGTTTATTGTTCTAGGACCTACTTCTCTGGATCCAAAAACACACAGAAGTAGAAACAGTAGACCTTGTATTGAAGCTGAAAAATAAGCTGGTATGTAGCCAAATCAGGTGAAAATCAAATTGATCTTTCTGTGAAGTTATTTTCCTCCCATTTGAACTGAAAATCTGTGATATGTCTCAGAAGTAACTTTTTGAGGGCCAGGGATTTAGCTCAGTGGTTCTGCCACCTGCTTCGCAAGCGCAAGGTCCCGAGTTCGATCCCTGGTACCAAAAAACCAAAAAAAACCCAAAATCTTTTTGAATCAGAGGTCCTCAGGCAGAT
The DNA here is from genome assembly GCF_000247695.1 of Heterocephalus glaber. The sequence continues at coordinate 377,883 of NW_004624821.1, read as the reverse complement.
CATAATGATGTAATATTATTCTAGAGATATTTACATAGAGTCTAATGAACTCTACAAAAATGTCACCTTGCATTTAATATCGTATTATCTACAAATGTATATAGATACCTTTTATTGAGCTTAGCAATGTATTTAAACAGCATATTCTTGTTTTTTACTTTCTATTAATTTTAGTCTAAGACTAAAGTTTCCACATTGTTATACCATTAAACTTGTTTATATAGAGAATATAATATAGCTGGACATGGTGGCACACACCTATAATATCAGCATTCGGGAGGCTGAGGCAGGAGGATTGCCACTAGTTCGAGGCTAGCCTGGGCTACATAGTGAGTTCAGGGCCAGCCTGAACTACAAAACTACCTTGTCTCAAAAAGAAAAAGAAGGGCCGGGGATTTAGCTCAGTGGTTTCACCACCTGCTGTGCAAGTGCAAGGACCCGAGTTCAATCCCCGGTACCAAAAAAATAAAAAATAAAATGAGACAATAGAGAATATAGTATATAAATATAGGTTCATTTAAATACTGCCAAATGTTCCTTATGTAGTTGCAGGCTGATCGAGAACATTTACCTGTGAAACCAGACACTATGGAAAAGTTACGGACACATATAGATGCAATTATCTTAGCGTTGCCAGAGGATCTTCAAAGCATACTGCTCAAGACGGGCATGACATGATAATTTACCAGGATTTTCCAGCCAAAATGGATTGTGCAGCACGAAGCATACTGACGTTTCGATAGACACCCAAAGGAGATCTCCCCATGGCAGCAGAGTGGAAAATAGCTATGAACAGGAGATATAGGGTGGGAAGACTGTATTGTGTAAATAGACCTTTTTAGTGCATTATTTTTAAAAATGGATATTTGTGGTGGTTCTACTTTAATACTGAAATACTGAAAGGCATTTCTATATTTTTAATCATGTTCTAAAGTGCTCTTATAAGAGACCTGTGGGGCCATCAGTATGAGTGATTCCATACTGCAGTGCTGGCATTGCAGATATTTTTTTTTTAAATTGGTGCTGCTTTGCCCAATCATGTTAAAGCTCAGGGGGATATAAAAATAACATTCACACTGGCCATCCTCTTACAAAAGAAAAGACTGAACTGTCCAACTATAGTTAGAGGTAATTGATGCTTATGTAGTGCCTTCTGTTGTCCTACATGTTTCAGAGTCCAGCTGCTAGTCTTGAAGCTTTTTCTTAGCTTGATTATGATGTGTAATTTCATAAGGCGTTCTATTGAATAATCACTGCTTAAAAATATTTTTCTTGCTCCCCATCTTGCCTATTAGTAGGGATGTCGTTTTTTTCATTTGTCATATAGATTTTCATTTCACTGTTTACCATTTTCAAAATTTCAAGGCAAGAAAGCATCTTTTGTTAATTGTGAAAAAGTTTATTTTCTCTTACATTTTACTAATTGGGCCTATATAAACTAATTAGTTTGGATGTTTTTGAAGGCATTTTAATAATTATGAACTTCATAATTAGCTATTTTTAAGTGGAACTATTATTTTTAAGGTATCTGTAAGTCTTATATGTGATACTCATTTGAGTGATTATAAAATTGATTTCCCACATCATTTGTTGGGCAGTGCTATTTCCCCAAAATTCATGTTTTTCAGAACACTTCTTTTTTTTCCCTTTCCTCCTGGTATCAGGATCGAACTCAGGACCTTGTGTTTATGAGGCAGGTGTGGTGCCACTGAGCTAAATTCTTGGCCTTTTTTTTGTTTTTTTGAGACAAGTCTAGCTATTTGTTCATGCTCATTTTGAACTCAGTATGGAGCCCAGGCTGACCTGAAACTCACAGTGATCCTCTTGCCTCAGCCTCCCAAGTGCTGGGGTTACAGGCATGCCCCACCATGCCTGGCTTTTTTTTTGTTTTTGTTTTTGTTGGTACTGGGGATCAAACTCGGGACCTTGCGCTTGCAGGCGCTGGAACTACTGAGCTAAATCCCTGGCTCTACCCGGCTTTTTTTTTAAGGGACTTTTTTTTTTTCGGTCTTTTTTTCTTCTTTTTTGGTACTAGGAACTCAGGGCCTTGAGCTTTCCAGGTAGGTGCTGCGCTGCCACTGAGCTACATCCTCCGCCTCACGCCCAGCTTTTTCAGAACACTTTACTTGTTACTGTTTGACATGAGAACTTTTGCCTGAATCATTAGTTCTCTTTGTTGTTGTTTTTTATTTTTCTTTTGTTTATACTACCTTGCCAAAAATAGAAGAATGTGATTTGGTATAGTAAGATTGTTTGGTCTATGTTTGAGTGGGAGTGTCCTGCAGAAGCCAGTATTTAAAATAGGAACACATAATGTAGCACATATGTAAATAGTTGTGTCTTAATTACCTTCTACACCACCAAATTTAGTTGTATGTGTTTGTAAAAGAAATGGCTTCAGAAGCTATCTCTTGTTCGCTGTTGCTGTTAACACGTAAGGGCATTCCTGACCCAAGAAAGGTTCCTTATGTTTCTAAGTGTGGTCTGATCCCCAAATGTGCCCTTTTTTTAATGGATTCAGTCTCTTGAAGGATACTTCCAAATCATAGAGAGAATTTGGCATTTGGAAGAAATCAATTGCCTTGGATCATACAAGTTATTTTGTGAAACAACAGTTGTCCCTTCAGAGAGGGGCGACTACTTTTATATGCTAAAGTATTTCATAACTTTCTAGGAAACTTTATTTAGGTATAAATGGTCATCTTATTATTTTTCAAAAAGTTGTATTTTAATAATCTTACAATTTATATACAGTTTATGACCAGAATTTGAAAATTGTTTGTGTCATAGCAGGTGTCTTTAAAAAATTGTACCACTACAGGATGTATCATTTCAGGTTTATTTTGCACAGCTAAAGAGTAGCAAAAGATGCCCATTAGCATGATAATGGTATCTTCATACTTACTGTATTTAACTGAAACTTAACACATGTTGAAAAACATACTCGTCCATTTTCTCTCTTAATTTCAAATTATGTACTTGTAAGAATAACTTAAAGCTGCATTGGAAATCTGAGAAAGACTGACTGGTAACTTAATTTTTTATGTGTGGTTTTTGAGCAGTCTTTTTTTTATTTTTTAGAAGACTTTGTTAACATCTAAACTGCCATTTAATGTTTTATGTCCACCAGCATTAGAAGGAATCACTGCTTTAAGGGTCTTATGTAATGCCTAGTACCTTCTATTTACAGTGAAAAAGAGGAGGCATTTATGTGGAGGCATTTATGGTCATTACCAGAAACTGAATTAAAAGCCTTGCATTTTAAAGTACTTGGATATCTTGTGTTATTTCTGAGTGAGTTTGGAATGCTTGGGAAGGGGGAACATGGTTAATAAAACTTGTGCATTGTGATTTTTTTGAGGCCCTGGAAGTGAACCTCTCGCCTTTGTAATGAGCTGCATCCCCAATCCATTTTTTAATTTTTATTTTCAGATGGGGTCTTGTTGAGTCAATAAGTTGTCCAGGTTGGACTTGCATTTGTGATTATCCTGCCTTAGCCTCACACTCAGACTGTTGGTATTACAGGCCTGAGATACTAGGCCTGGCCCTGACAGACTTTTTTTTAAGAAGAAATTAAATGAAAACCTTTTTCTGTTTACTTCACTATGAACAGGTGAATAGTGCAGTTTAATAACAGATTAAGACATTTTTATGTACTTTGAATAGTGCATTGATTTTTTGAAATTCAGATAGAAATCTTTTAGCCAGGTATGGTTGGCACATGATTAGTCAGATACTTAGGCTGAAATGGATGAATGCATGGCTTGAGGCCATGAGTTTGAGACCAGGACAACAGTAGACCCCATCTAAAAAACATTTTTAAACCTATTTATCAAGCTTTTTCAAGGGAAACCACTGGGAAAAAATTTTTTTGCCAGCTATTTATCAGAGGACTACTACCTAGAACAAATAAACAATACAAATAATCAGAGCTCCCAGATTTAAAGATCCAGTCCAAAAATGGGCATCTGAAATGAATAGACACTTCTCAGACGAAGAAGTAGAAACAGTAAATATATGAAAAAGTATTCAACTTCACTGGTCATTTGAAAGGTGCAAATTAATGCTGAGATTCCATCTCAATCCAGAAAGAATGGCTGCTATCAAGAAATCAACCAATAACAAATGCTGGTGAGGCTGTGGGGAGAAAGGAACCCTTTTCCAGTTTGGTGGGAGTTCAGGCTGGTACAACCACTGTGGAAATCTGTGGAGATTCCTCAAAGAACTAAAACTAGAGGGCCAGGGATTTAGCTCTGGTTCTGACGCCTGCCTCGCAAGTGCAAGGTCACGAGTTCAATCCCCGGTACCAAAAAAAAAAAAAAGAACTAAAACTAGAGGTTCCATTTGACCCAGCTATTTCTCTTGGTATCTTCCCAAAAGAATTAAAAGCATCATACCACAGCAATATATTCACACCCATGTTTATGGTGGCACAGTTTGTAATAGCTAAAACTTGGAAACAGCCAAGACCATCAACCAACAAATAGATAAAGAAGATGTGGGGGTTTTTTATACAATGGAGTACTACTCTGCTGTAAAAAGGCTGAACTTCAGACATTTATAGGTAAATGGATTCACCGTGAGACTTTTTTTTTTTTGTACCGGGGATTGAACTCGGGTCCTTGCGCTTGCACAGCAGGCGGCAAAACCACTGAGCTAAATCCCCCGTAGACCATACTCTTTAAGTGAAATAAATTGGATACACAAAGTTAAATAACCCATTGTTTCTCTGGTGTGAGAAACCAAAAGTGGAAATAAGGACTAAAATTTATAGTAGACATTGGGAAATGGGAAGAAAATGTTCAAATGGCAAGGAGAACAAGGGGGGAGGGAGGGAGAAAGGAAGGAAGGGACAAGAAAAAAACTGCAAATAGAAGGAAAAATGGAAACAAAGCTTTTATACATAGACGAAGGGGAAAAAGGCAGAATGTATCATGTACATGTGCAGATTCCCTATGATGAGTGTTATTATGTATGCCTAAAATGTACCAATAAATGGTTTGATATTAAAAAATAAACCTGTTTATCTAAGTATTGTAACATTTTCATTTGGTACTTTTCTTTTTTTAAAACTCTAAATCTCAAATTTATTCTTCCTCTCCTTTTTAAAAGTAGCAGTTATAAGGGCCGGAGGTGTAGCTCAGTGGTGCCACATCTGCCTGGCAAGCACAAGGTCCTGAATTCGATTGCTGGTACCAGAGGAAAAAAAATACAGGGCCAGGGATTTAGCTCAGCAGTTTCACCGCCTGCTGTGAAAGCGCAAGGACCCGAGTTTGATCCCCAGTACCAAAAAAACCAAAAGAAAAAAACCCCAATAAAAGCAGTTATAAAATAGTTCAGTAGTAGAGCGCTTGTCCCAATGTCCCCCCCCCCGATGAAAGAAAAAAATCTCAAAAGTAGCAAGTAAATTATATTGTTGTTTGGGGTTTAACTTGTTTGTTAAAAATAAATTAAATGTTACTCCTTTTTTTTTCTTTTTTTCTTTTTTGGTACTGGGGATTGAACTCGGGACCTTGCACTAGCAAGGCAGGCGGCAGAACCACTGAGCTAAATCCCCAGTCCCATGTTACTCATTTTTGAAATTACTGAATAATATCCTACTGTGAAATATTTTATTTTAGTATATTTAAGAGATGCCATTAATTTTTTATGGCTTTGCCAGGGATTTAGCTTAGTAGCACCGTGCCTGCCTCGCAAGCACGAGTTCCTGAGTTTGATCCCTGGTACCACACACACAAAAAAATTTTATGGCTTGAACAACAGAAGTTTTATTTTCTCATCATTCAAGAGACAAGAAATCCAAAATGAGTATGTCAGCAGGATAGCTGTGGTATGATGCTTTTACTTCTTTTGGGAAGATACCAAGAGGGGGAATAACTGGGTCAAATGGAACCTCTAATTTTAGTTTATTGAGGAATCTCCACACTGATTTCCATAGTGGTTGTACCAGCCTATACTCCCACCACCAGTGGAGAAGGGTTCCTTTTTTTTTTTGCAGTACCGGGAATCGAACTTAGGACCTTGCACTTGGGAGGCAGGCACGGTGCCACTGAGCTAAATCCCCAGTCCCTAGAAAGGTTCCTTTTTTCTCAGCCCCTTCAGCATGTTATTGGTTGAATTCTGTCTGGATTGGGATAGAATCCAGTGTTGTTTTATTGTCCATTTCACAAATGACCAGTGGTGTTGAACATTTTTTTCATATATTTATATGCTGTTTTTACTTCATCTGAGAAGTATCTTGAACGATACTCATATTTGTATCAGGTCTTTAAACTTGGGAGGTCTGAACTTTTTGTGTTCTTTATTTTAGGTAGTATTACTTTGATGAATAGCTGGTAAAAAATTTTTCCCACTCAGTGGTTTGTCTCTTCACTCTGTTGGTTTCTTTTGCTGTGCAAACACTTTTTAATGAGATCCCAGTTGTTGATTCTCTGTATTTCCTGTGTAATTTGGGTTTTATTCATAAAGTCTTTGCCTATTCCTATGTCTTCAAGAATTCTACCTATTCACTCTTCCAGCAGAGTTAGTGTTTCTGTTTTAATATTTAGATCTTTGATCCATTTTTATTTTAGTTTAGTGCATGGTAAAAGATATGGGTCTAGTTTTGTTTTGTTTTATTTGGTACCGGGAATTGAACTTGGGACCTTGTGGTTGCGAGGCAGGCAGCAGAACCACTGAGCTAAATCCCTGCCCTGATAGGGGTCTAGTTTTAATCTTTGGATGTGAAAAGAGTTTTTCCTGCTCCAATTATTATAATAAAGAGGCTGCTTTCTTCCAGTGAAGGTGTTTGGCCCCTTTCTCAAAGATAAGGTGGCTGCCTGGTGTGATGGCTCATGCCTGTAATCCCAGCACTTGGGAGGCTGAGGCAGGAGGATTACCATGAGTTCGAGGCTACCCTAGGCTACATAGTAAGTTTAAGGCCAGTCTGAACTACATAGACCCTGTCTCCACACACACACACAAGTGGCTGCATGTGTTTGGAGTTGTTTCTACATTTTTAAATCTGTTCCATCGATCCTTGAGTCTGTTTTTTCCCCAGTACCATGCTGCTTTTATCATTTTAGCTTGTAGTATAATTTCAGGTCAGGGATTGTGATGCCCCTAACCTTGCCTTTGTTGCCCGGAATTGCCTTTGCTAGTCTAGGTCTCTTCTAGTTTCAAATGAATTTTAGGATTGTTTTCATTAATTCTGTGAGGTATGTTATTGGTATTTTGATCAGAATTGCACTAAGTCTGTATAATAATTTTGAAAGCATGGTCATTTTCACTTCTAGGTTCTTCCTACTCAAAACAAGGGATATCTTTCCATTGTCTGATATCCTCTTCAATCTCCTTTTTTAGAGTACTGTAGTTTTCAATATAAGGTCTTTTACTTCCTTTGTTAGATAGATTCCTAGGGTTACCGCTTCTCCCCCTGTCCTGGTACTGGGGCATAGTACCACTGAGCTAAATCACCAGTCCTAGGTATTTCATTTTTTTGGATGCTATTGTGAAAGGTGTTGTTTCCGTAATTTCTCTCTTAGTTCATTATTTGTGTACAGGAATACTATTGATTTTTGATTGTTGACTTTGTATCCAGGTATGCTACTGAATTTGGTTATTAAATCTAGAAGTCTTTTTTTTTTTTTTTTAGTTCAAAAGATGTTTTAGTTTACTACTTTGGGCTTTATTCTACAGAGCTATTGTACCAAGCTGTTGACTGTATATTGGACAGGCTATAATGAAAAGCAAGCTATTTTCTTTCATTTTCAGGAGTCTGCCTAGTTTTGTTTTTCTTTCTTTCTTTTTTTTTTTCCCCCATTAACTTTATTGGTACATTTTAGGTATACAATACAGTTACATTCATCATTGGGATCTTGTACCATTACATGAGTCTCTTGGTTC
>NW_004624821.1:354618-366972 GCF_000247695.1 Heterocephalus glaber | reverse complement strand
GGTGTTCCATCTCGTTTCCCTTTGGGGTTGCTGTAGGTGATCTGGAAGTCTGTTTTTGAGGCTTGTTTATGTGTCTTCTCATTTCCACGGGAGGAGGGGTGCTTCTGGTGCCCATGCGGCTCACCTTCTGTGCCCTAGGAGCTTGGGATGGCACCAGGGGAGCTTCCTTCCCGATGCTGGGACCAGCTGAGCTTCACTGCCCTAGGAGCCTGGGACGGAGGTGGGGAGCTTCCTCACCACTTCGCCATCTTCCCGGAAGCTTTCTAGTTAAAGTTTTGAATTTTGATGAAGTTCTACTTATGAACTTGTTCACTTAAGTATTGTGTTTCTGGTATGATACCTCTTTGCCTACCCAAAAGTCACAAAGCTTTTCTCCTATTTTTTTGTCTGGGAATTTTATTGTTCTGGGTTTTATATTTAGGTATATAAATCATTTGGAACTAATTTTGGTCTTGTGTAAAGTATGGATCTATGAGGGGTTTTTTTGTTCTTTTGTATGACTATCCAGTTCCCATACCATTTGTTGAAAAGTTTTCATTTGTCAAAATCAGTTGCAGTGTTTTGCACTTTTACAAATTCAAGTGTCCATACATATGATTTTATTTTTGCACTTCCTGTTTTCGTCTATTGGTATATATTTATGTCTTTATGCCAATACTATACTGTCATGATTGCTATGGTTTTATTCTTGAAATTGAGTAATGTTAGCTCTCCAACTGTCTTTTTAAAAATTAAGTCCTATACATTTCTCTGTGAATTTTAGAATCATACTTGAATTTCTAAAAGAATTCCTGCTGGGATTTTAGTTGGGATTGCATTGAGTCTGTAGATCCATTTGAGGGAGAATTGGTTTCTTGAGTTTTCTGAAGCACAAACAAAAATGTATCTTTCTGTCTATGTGTTTTTTAATTTCAGTAATGTAGTTTTTTAGGGTACAGATGTTTCACATCTGTGTGATTTATCAGTAGTGGGTTTTGTTTGTTTGTTTTGTTTTTGGTACCAGGGATCAAACTCGGGACCTTGGGCTTGCAAGGCAGGCGCTGGAACCACTGAGCTAAATCCCCAGCAGTGGTTTTTTTTTTTTTAAGACAAAAGATGTTAATGTGTGAGTTGTTTTTTCTAAACTGAAACCTCAGAATTAAAGCTTAATTGCAGTGTTGGCACTTTGCTATAAATACAGTGAACCCATGACTTATGAACTCAATTCATTTGCAAGGGCTGGTTGTAAATCAAGTTGGTTGGAAGTCAAGACAACTTTCCCCATAATAATGGAAATATTCATAATGCATCATGAACCTCCCAAAGCACCCCTTAACTTTTTCATAATAAAAAGGGTTGTATAATGTGTGTAATTTACCAGAAACACAAATAATTTTCCTAGTGTATTCACCAGAAAGTTATAAAACGTGCTGCATAGTTTACCAGAAACAATTTCATACTGTACTCACCATTCAAGTTGACATCTTTGGCGTGCAGGAAGGGAGGATGAAATGGAAGGTGATTATTGTTTGGAAGGAGAGGCCCCTTCCATGAGAACATCAGGAATCTGGCTCTCTGGTGTCCTTTTTCTTTGGGGGAGTATGTAGCCCACTAGGGCCTGGTTCTGGCTCACTGGTCTCAACCTTTTCAGAACTAAAAAGTGGTGTAAGGTGATCTGTTTCTGTGTTTTCTTTAACACTGTTCTGTTAGTATAACATGACATTGTCATTAAGCAAGTGAATGCAACGATTGGCTTTTTCTCTTTTATCTTACATTCACACAATGAAATTCATCCCATAAAAGTTAAATTTTTATTGCTGATATTAACACCTAAAATGTCCACAGTATATGAAAAAAGTAATCTATTTTTATTTTTTAATTTATTTTTGGTACCGGAGATTGAACTCAGGACCTTGTGCTTCCGAGGCAGGCAGCGGAAACACTGAGTTAAATCCCCAGCCCTGAAAAAAGTAATTTATATAGGTGTGAGAAACAAAAAAGGAGATGACCCATGTTTCATTTCAGCTTTGGCAGCTTTAAAAGAGCTTTATTGGCATGCCAGTATGCTTACTGACAGGTCATTGGGTCAAATAGCAGACATATACAGGTCACAAAACAACTCACTCAAAAAGAATCTCTAAACTCAAAGATAAAATTGTAGGATAAGAGACGATTGCTAGAACAACAGGTTTCCATGTATTATGCTCATTTAAACCGAAAGGTCACAACTACAAAGAAGTTTGCATAAGGTAGGGGGCAAGAAGGGGAAATAACAGGTGCTGTTTGGGACAGATTGTGTCTTCTGAGCTCACCTAATGAGAGATGGGGGAAGGGAAGCCCTTGTGAAGTAGGGATAAAAGCTCACTGCTTTTTAAATCAAGTGTTCCTGTCTTAGGAAAGACACCCATCTTGCAAGGTCCTCTGTGATTAAACATCCATGTTCCACTGCACTGTCCACCTCCAAGTTCATTCTTTAAATTTTGAACAGTGATCCTTTTCTCATATAGGAATAGTAGTTTTTCAAAGAGAAAAATCTGGAAGAATATGTGTTAAACTAATTATAGTTCACCCAATCTAAAGATTTTAAAAATTACTTAAATGATACACAAATTTATCTTGTTAATACACAAAACACATTTTTAAATGTTCACAGCAGCTTTATTGATAATAGCCCAAAACTTTTAAATGAACAACCAAAAGACTACTAATTGTCCATTGGTAAATGGATAAATACTGGTATATCCATACGAAGGAACAGTGCTTGCAATTAAAAAGAAAACTGATACACGCAATAACATAGATGAATTTCAAAATCATGCTAGGAGAAAGAAGTCAAGCACAAAAAATGTATTTTCTTTCTTTCTTTCTTTGGTTTTTGAAACAGGGTCTTGCTATGTAATTCAAGCTGGCCTTGAACCCACTGCGCAGTCCAGGCTGGACTCAGATTTGCTGCAGTCCTCCTGTTGTCGCCTCCAAAATGCTAGGATTACAAGCATGCACCTCACACCAAGCTTTATATATTCCTATTTAAATAAAATATTGCAAAAGAGAAAACTATAATTTTCGGTTTTGTTTTTCTTTGAGTTTTTTGAGACAGTGTCTCTCTATGTAGTTCATATTGGCCTTGAACTCACTATGTAATTAAGGTTGGACTCACAACAATACTCCGGCCTTAGCTCCCTGAGTGTTGGAATTATAAGCGTGCTGCCACCATGCAGGGCTGAAAAAAGACTAGTAACTGGTCTGTGGTTGGCCTGGGGCTAGTGGTGAAGACAGGATGACTACAGAGGAGCACAAGGGAACACTCTGGGATAATAGGTGTCCGAGACAATGATGATGGCTATACTACTAAACACATTTGTTGAAAGTGTACAGTTAAAATTGGTTAATGTTATGGCAGTAATTGTATCTCAGTAAAGCAGATTTTTAGAAGTATCAAGCTTTCCTTTGACTACCACTTCACAAACCATTTTCTTTACTCCTTAGGAGCACCCTTTTGTATCCTCTACAATTTTATCAGGTAAATACTACTACTGCAAATGGATTCTACTTGAAGGTTTTGTTCTACATTCTCTGAAATACATGAGCGAAAAGATGTGTATTTTTATATTATTTACACTATGCCCTCCTGGCTAACTTTACTCTGGAGAGCTTTTCATTAGAATACTGAATATAGTTCTGTGTCTAACTCCTGACTGTATTCCACAGTATCGTTATAAGATAGCTTGTCCATCTTCTCACTCAACGATGTTTATTAGCAGTGTGCCAAACCGGGGACTACAATGAAGTTTTAAAAAGGTCTAGTTCTCTGACTGTCTACAATTTGAGACTAATGTACAGGGGAGGATGTCAATAACAACATTAAATATGAAATCATAAATAGGAAGAGAGGTTATGATGCTTTGAGCCTGCGAAATAGATCTATTTGGCTAGGTCAAGAACGTTTCAAGGGGAAACACTGTAACAAACAGTTCTAAGGGCGGGTGAAGACGCTATGACTAGCTTTAAGGGTGGGGCCTGCGAACACTACTAAACTTCAGCAACAGTGTGGTGAAATTTATTGGAAAGTGGCCTTTGAAACTTTCTACATACAACATTTATGCCTTATTTTGTAATTGGGAAAATAAGGTCATAAGTATTTTCTGAAACGAAGCTTTCTACTTGAACCCGAGGAATAAATCTTTCGAGTTTCTTGGAGAAAAAAATGCTGAAGAAAGCAAGGTGTCCTCGTTGATTTGCTCCCCGCCCCGCTTTCCTTCTGGCGCCAGCCTCGTACTGGGGATCGAACCCAGGGCTTTCACACTGGGCTACATCCCCAACTCTTTTTTTTTTTAAATTTTGAGATACAGCCGAACTTAGGCTCCTCACATGTCGGCCTCCCAGGGTGCTGGGATCTCTGGCGTGCTGTGTCCGAGCTCTCTCGTCTCCACATAGGATCAGCGATCTTCAGGACGACCTGCCAAGGGGGCCTAGCACCTTAATAGGCTGTCGCCCTTTCTCCCCTCGCAGGTCTTCTAACTACAGTATTTTTCTGTCGGGAAGGAAGGGCCCATCTTCACTTTTCCACTTAGGACAAGCGTTTGGCCGCGCAACGTATACTTTCGTGGGATTCTGGAATTCCCATCGACGCTCAAAGAGCAGAAAGAAGTCCGCTACCTAACTAGTGAGGGTCACCGCCTTCCCGCAAGCACAAAGACTACAACTCCTATGGTGCATTCACATGCGCGGAAGCGTCTCTCCTCGAGGCTGATTGGAGGCAGCGAAGCGATGCATCATGGGACTGTGTCTCCCAGTGCGCCTGTGCCCAGTGACGTCGCCGGTTCCTGGATCCACGTCCGGGAGGGGGAGGTGGCGGGGAGAGTAGCACGTCAGCGAAGCTGGCCAATCCCGATGTGCGCAGACGCAGTAGTTCAGGCAGCACCGGAAGCTCAGGGGGATGGAGCGGTGGTGACGCGATTTTGTCCGCGTTGGAGGGGTCGGGCCTCTGCTGGAGTCGCCTGGTCTGCTGCGTGACGTGGCACACCCAGATCCTTAAAGTCGGAGCCGGGAGCTACCGCGCCAGTTGCTAAACAGGTCTCCGCCCCGCTAGTTTTAGTGTGCGTTTCCTTGGACAGCGTCGGCCAGCGAGCCGTCTTGACTAGCCTGTTTCCCGTCAGCTCTCTTCCCCTCCGCTGTTTGTCGCTGTGTCGGGAGCGTAAAAGGCGAAGGCCCGGGGACAGGCCAGAACCCTGGCCAGAACCCTTCTTGTGCCCCTCTCAAGTGCCACTGCCACCATGGGCCTCACCATCTCCTCGCTCTTCTCCCGCCTCTTCGGCAAGAAGCAAATGCGTATTTTGATGGGTGAGTGAGGGGCCGCGAGTGGAGGCCGGGCCGGGAGGGGCGGGGGTGTGGAGTCTGCGCGTGGGACCGCCTCGAGGCCTGTTTCTCCTCCGACGGGCGGAGGTCGGGAAGAGTCCGTGAAGGGATCCCCGGGGCGTAGGGCGAGCGGTCGCCTGAGATCTGTCACCCGAAGAGGCCCATTCAGAACCTCAGGCAAGGTTTCGTCTTCCCGAGCTTGTCTTGCTTTCTTGATGTAATCGAAAGTTGGATCAGATAAGGGTGTGGACGTGGGGAAAACGAACTCTTGGAAGCGGACAGCGGTGAGTCTCATTCTCGGGCTGCGATCTTCAGCCTCGCTGCTCTGGGTGTGAGCGTCTGGAGGGAGACAGAGCGACTTCAGCCTTTCTCCTCCCCCTCTCCCTTTCGTGCACGCACTCTGCACACAACACTGGTATGTGAGCCAGCTGCCGCCAGAGGCCAGAGCTGCCCGTGGCAGGAAATGACCAGATCCAGTGTGGTAGCCAGGGAGCGCCCAAGTTTTCCGAGTCCGGAGTCTTCGGTCCTCATTTTGCTAAACTTTCATTAGCGCAGGATTCGGCTTTATGTTTTACTCCTTCGTGTTTATCACGTGCAGTATCCTTTTTTTTTGTCTGTTTTCAAGAATTTTGAATGTACTTGATCTATTTGTATTTTAAATTAATGTTTGTCCAGCTGGCATACGGTCTAATGCAAAAACTTTTACGAAGTAATATTTTTAAAAACCTGATACAGTGCTTGTTTCTGCAGCACATATACTAAAAGCCTGATACTTTTTGGGGCGGGTACCGGGGATCGAACTTGGGACCTTGTGCTTGGAAGGCAGGCAGCGGGACCAATGAGCTAAGTCCCTGGCCCCTAATACGTTTTCAATAGGTGAGATAAACATTATGGTGCTTAATTTTAGGGTATCTTTGTTAAATAGTAGCTACAAAGTTGTTTCTTTAAAAAGTCTGTTCGAAGGTAGACTTTTAAAAAATCTGCTCTTCACTGGCTTTTTTTCTCCCCACAGCTGAGAGACAAGGGTTTTCTTTTGAATAATGTAAGCAACTGCTCTTTCCTGGTCCCATGAGTAGTCTGTCTCACAGTGGAGCTCCATGTACCTGAATAATGCTCAGAGGAGCCCCCTTAGCCTTAACCATTGAATCTTGTTAGTTTATTAGCTTGTTTTCTTTCTTTTTAAAAAAATTTATTTTGTTACCCGGATTGAATTCGGGACCTTTCGCTTGCCAGGCAGGCTGTGGCACCACTGAGCTAAATCCCAGACCCGCTTCATTTCAAGGTCTCAGCGTAATTCTAGAGCTAAAGTATTAATGCACATCAGCCGTAAATCAGATAATACGTGACAATACATCATTGACCAGCTTGTTTTCAAAAGAGTATGAGAAGAGGATTTATTTTCTGGCTCTACTACCATCAGTTTCAAAAGCAAGCTTCCTTAATATTTCAAAAGTATGAGTATACCCAGTTACTTCTTGTTTCAATTTCCTATTGAGGTTCTTTACAATTCATAGAGCAATTGTTCATGATTTTTTTTCACAAAGATAAAATGTTTCTCAAATTTTCTCCATTTCTTTCATGGAGAAGATAGTTATTTTTGGAGGGTGCCATGCTACTTTTTTTAAGTGGCCGGATAAGTATCTAAAATTAATGGGAGAGGCCGGGGATTTAGCTCAGTGGTTCCGCTGCCTGCCTCACAAGCATAAAGACTGAGTTTGATCCCTTATACCAAAAAAAAGAGGATATAATTGGGCCGGGGATTTAGCTCAGTGGTTCCACCACCTTCCTCAAAAACACATGGTCCTGAGTTTGATCTGCAGAACCAAAAAATAAATTAATTAATTAAAAAAATAAAATTAATGGGAGACACCATAAAATCACTTTCAAGGTATAGATCCATTCAAGTATTTGAATTTCCAGTGAGTTATTATTATTTGCATTATTGGGGATCAAAATGTGGAGTGCTCTACCGTTAAGCTGTATATCCAGCTCTTTTCAAAAAATTTTAAAGATAGGGTCTCGCCAAGTTGCCCAGATTGGACTCCCAATTTGTGATCCTCCAGCTTCACACTCCTGAGGAGCTATGATTGCAGTCATGCGCCACAAGAACCAGTTTGTTTTTTCCATACTTTGTTAGTATGCATCTTTCTCCTTTATACAACTTAGATCAAATCCATGCGTTTTGAATTAGTGGCTTTTTTTTTCAGACTTTTTGCTGGGAATAGAACCAAAGATCTTATGCTGTACCCCAGCCCTATTTTAAAGTGTATCAGAGATATCAGTTAGTGCTGGACATGATGACATACACATGTAATCCCAGCTATGTTGGGAGGTTGAGACAGGAGTATGACAAGTTGAGGTCAGCCCGGGCAACTTAGACCCTCTTTCACAGTAAAGAATAAGGAATGGTGATGTAGCTCAGAGGTAGAGTGCCCTTGGGGTCAGTCCCCAGCACTGCCAGAAAGAGGGTGGGGAGAGAAAAAAAAGAAAGAGAAGTTAGCTAATGTGTCTTGTTTGCCTGGTCCTATGGAGATGATGTGCATTTAATTCCTGTTCTGGCTGCTCTCCCAAAAGTTCAAGTAATTTAAACAGATGTTGGAAGATGGGACTGGTAGTTTATTGTAATTAAAAATAGAAAGTCAACACATTTGTATCAAGTTTAAGGTCTTCTGGATTCTTGATCTGTAGAAGTTATGTGGGAATTATAAGGGGAAATTACTCATGTGAATGATACTGAGTTTAAATTCAAGGACGTCTGGTTTCCACCCTAGATTTCCCATGTAGCCAGAATTAGAAAGTAGTAGACCTACACTATCTTAGGTTAGGTCTCCGTGTCTTGGTACATGTTAAGGTGTACTTTTGGTAAATGAATTCCTAAATTTTGTTTATGTCTGAAAATACTAATGTACTCTGCAGAGGAGTTTATTCTAACCTCTTGACTTTGAATTTTTGAGGGTTTTTTTTTTTTTTTTTTGAGGTACCAGGGATTGAACTCAGGACCTTGAGCTTGTGAGGCAGGGACAGCGCCACTGAGCTAAATCCCTGGCCCCAGAATTTTTGAGTTTTTGCCTGTTGAAAAACTGAAAAAGTATAACTTTCTGAAATTTAGCTAATGCCAGTGTAGTTCTGTGCTGTCACTGGTTAGGGCCCAGAGAAGTTCAAGAGGAAGGATCCTCTGATTGCCAGTTTTTCAAATATTAACAATATTTTAGTGAGGGTTGAAGCATAAAAGTGGTGTTTCACATTTTTCCCTAGCATGTTTTTTTTGGTGGGGGGGAACAGATTGAACTCAGGACCTTGTGCTTGTGAGACAGGTGGCAGCAGCGCTGAGCTAAATCCCTGGCCACAGCTAGCATGTTTTTTTTTTTGGTATGGGGATCAAACTTGGGACCTTGCAAGGCAGGTGGCAGAACCACTGAGCTAAATCCCTGGCCCTGTTTTTTAAAAAATAAATTATATTTTATCCCATTCTTTTCCTCAAACTTCCCCCCCCTTTTTTTTCTTCAGTACCAGGGATTGAACTCAGGACCTGGTGCTTGCCAGGCAGGTGCTATGTCGCTGAGTTACATCCCTGGAGCCCTAGTATTTGTTTTTTTTGGTACCAGGGATCGAACTTGGGTCCTTGCGCTTGCGCAGCAGGCTGTGAAACCACTGATCTAAATCCCCGGCCCCCTAGTGTGTTTTGTTAAGTCCATTTTATGCAATTTTTAATCTTGATTCAAAGTGTCATATGAAATGTAGGCATCATGTGAAAGAATAATTTTACTTGCAATTCTACCATTTCAGTGTTAAAATTTTGTCATTCTCAATCCTTTAGAAGATTTTTGTTAATCTAAACTTGTGGTTGTGATAGTTTTATGTTCTCTTTTTTTTTCCTCATTTCACTACAAGCCAGTTTTACTTAAATCAGAACTCTAACAAATACTCTGTCAGCCATTCGAGAGCTGAATTCTGGTGAGTGAGCTGAATTTGAGTTATGGTACACATAAGACAGCCATAAGACATTTCTGTTTTGTATATAAGTAAGATGGTGACTATTCCTTATTAGTAGCTTTTTTTGAGGTAAGCTACTAAGTCTTAACTTTCTCCCTTCTTAGTGATGGCAAATATCATTTTTGTTCCAGGGATATATTTTGGGGGATTCACCAAATACATTCTATCTCACTCCAGAAAGAATGGCTGTCAGCAACAAATCAACCAGTGACAAATATTGGGAGGAAAAAAGAACTCTTCTCCACTCTTGGTGGGAGTGTAAATTGGTGCAACTAGTATTGAAATCAATATAGAGACTCCTCAAAAAACTGAAACTAGAGGTTCCATTTGACTCAGCTATTCCCCTTCTTAGTATTTTCCTGAAAGATTTGAAAGCATCATATGCACAACTATTTATAGCAGCACAGTTTGTAATAGCTAAATCTTAGAAGCAGCCCAGATGCCCATATCAGATGAATGGATTTTAAAAAATGTGGTTTTATATACAATGGAGTCCTCCTCTGCCACAAAGAAGGATAAATTTGAGACATTTTTAGGTAAATGGATGCACCTTGAGACCATACTTTTAAGTGAAACAGACACACAAGTTTAAATACTGCATTGATTCACTTGTTTGAGAAAACGAAAGTGCAAATGAATGATAAATGTTGGAAATTAAGAAAAAAATGTTTAAACGGAAGGGGAAGAAGGGAGGGGGGGAAGGGAAGGGAATGAAGGGAAAAGAAAAAAGCATAAAAAATGGAAACAAAGCTTTTGTAAAGAAAGGGGAAGAATGGTTAAAGGGAGGGAAGAGGAATGGGGAAAAAATGAATCAAGATATATTATGTACAGGTACAGATTCCCTATATCAAAAGTGTACCAATAAAATTAATTTTTAAAAACAGTTTTTCACTGGCATAATTTGGTTAACAGTTTTTAATGATTGGCAAAGATCAGTGAAGTACTTTTACTTGCTATATTCATGCTTTGGTCAAAGTACAGGCCTACTTAAGGACAAGTAATGATTCAGTATACCTTTTTTGCAGGGTGGGTAACGGGGATCGAACTCGGAACCTTGTGCTTGTGAGGCAGGCACTGGAACCACTGAGCTAAACCCTGGCCCTTAGTATGCCTTTTAATACAGTAATGTTTATGGTCAGGGAGGGGAAAGAGAACATTGCTGCATTGGACAGATTAGCCTTATCTTGGCTGGTTGAGAATTGGTTATAGTTTCTTTCTGTGGAAAATCTCATTGCTGAATATTTCAGCATTTAGAAAATACCTACTTAAATAACAAAAGAGGAACAAAATTGTGAGACTAACATTTCTAAGTGAGAAACCATACAGTACATATTTATTGGGGTAAAGAAAACTAACTAGAAAGGTAGAAGAGACTATGAAGTTTGCTGGAAGAGATGTGGGTGTGGCTCAGTGGTAGAGAACACTCACCTAGCTTGCAGGCTCTGGGTTTGAGCCTTGGAGTGAAATGGGAGGTGGAGGCACACGAGCAAATACAAAGTTTATTAAAAGTAAAAGACAAATTGGATTGCCTATGTGGTTTTTCTATAATTTTTCTTTCTTGTACTGGGAATTGAACATAGGGCCTTGGCATTGAGTTATATCCCCAGATCTTTTTTAATTTAATTTTTAATTTGCCTAGGCTGGGTTTGACATTCCACTGCTGCCGATTATAGGTATATGCCTCTGTGCCTGGCTTCTTCCATTCTTTGTCAATACTTTTTGAGTTTGTGGTACTTTAAAATGGTACATTTGGACCTCCAGTGAGGACCCATGGGTTCTCAAAACCTCACTGGAGTGGTTTCATTTTCTAACCCTCCTCCCCCAGTTAGTGTCTCAGTTTCAGTTCTGAATTGGATTGGTTGTAGTTTGAGATAGGTGAATTTAGGTTTTCTTACTGATTTGGTTAAGGTCGCCTAAAGAGGACTTAGATCCTCATTAGAAATAGCTTGGTATGAAAATGAAAAGATGTGGTTGCTTGGTTGCTTTGTGTGTCCTCTCCCTCTGTCATTACTGTATTTTTTAAACTTTAAGGTATTTACTTTGTGTATTTTTTTCAAGTTACGTTCTCTGATTTTTTTGTATTTTTTGTTGATGATGCTGATCTTTTGGTACTGTTTCATATTCAAAAAATAGATGACTTTGTGTAGCAGTTGGCTTTTTACACTCATGAATGAGGGCCTGTTGTTTGTGCCACAGTATTTCAGAAGGAAGAAACCTGCATCTTAGTACAAGGAAGTGGAGAACAAGATTTGATTAGAGGGCATGAGAAGAGGAAGACATAAGAGGCTTTGGGTCTCCAGAGAAATCTTTAAGCCACCCTCTGTAAGGGAACAGGGTAGAGAAGATCCTTTGTTATGTTGTATAGGTGGAAAGAGTCTAGATTAACTATAGCGGCCAGTACTGTTTTGGCCAGGCCTGATGTAAGTTGTAATTAACTTGCCTAGGAATATAAACTGGATAAGTGAGATGATTTCATTTTTTTTTTTAATTAGTAGCATTTCTTTCCTGTGCTGTCATGCTTTGATTTAAATATGAAGGTGACCTTGCTGAAATAGTATGCAATTCAGTTGATTTTAAAAAGTTATTGAACAAACGGGATGTGATCTTCTTAGCAAAATGATATGTTCAATGAGGTCATTACATTTCACTTAAGAGGCTTTTAGCAAACAATGAAGAATATGTAGGTTTTGAGAAATTCATATATAAAGGCACTTAGATTACCCTTCTCTATAACCATATAAGGCTTACCTTCCTCCCCCCCTGCCCCTCCCTCCCTCTCTCCCTCTTTCTTTCCTCCCTCCTTCCCTTCCTTTCCCCTTTCCTTCCCCTTCCTTCCTTCCTTCCTTCCTTTCTTCCTTCCTTCCTTCTCTTTCTTGTAGCAGTGGAAATTGAACCTGGGCTTCTCACACAAGCTGTCTGCAGCTCTTTTATTTCTAAAATTATGAGACAGGGTTTTGCTAAGTCACTTGAGCTTGAATTTGTGATCCTCCTGTCTCAGCCTCCCAGAGTGCTCTCATTACAGGCATG
>NW_004624821.1:304534-333676 GCF_000247695.1 Heterocephalus glaber | reverse complement strand
TTTTTTTTTTAAATAATAGCTTTTGAGATAGGAAGCCAAAGGAGGAGACACAGGTGTATTAAGTACATGAGATAAGCCAACCACCATAGGTGTTTTAAATTTCCATGAAGGACAACTCCTTATGTACCTTTATAATTACATTTAATTTTAAGAGGCTTATAAATGTCGTGTTGTTTTTATTTCATCGAAGAGAAGGCATGCTAAACAACAGTAATGTATATAACAGGTAGTGTTGAGGTTTGAATTTGAGTCTTTTTCCATCAGGCTATTTTGGCTCAAAAAGCACTGAAAGTTTTCCCAAAGGGTATGATGCTTAAAGTAATAGTTTCCCATAGAGCTAGAGGAACTGGATTTGAGACTTTTTGTCTTAGTTACTTTTTCATCACTGGTACACAGTACCTGACCCCCACAATGTAAAGGAGGAGAGGTTCATTTTAGGTCAGCTTTTCAGTCTGTGTTTGGCTGGCTGCAAGTCTGAAAAGGCATGATGGGGTCTTGGCAGAGGAAAATCTGCTCATGCCATGGCTGCCAGGAAGCTGAGAGACCCATGGGAGGAAACCAGGAGGAAGATAGACCCTTCTGCGTCACACTCTTGCTGACCAGGCCCCACCCCCGAACAGCACATTCAGGTGTCAATTTGTCAGTGGATTAATCCCCATGGTCCACTCACTTTCCAAAAGCCTCACGTATAACACGTGATGTGTCTGGGGAACATTCTAGATCTAAGCCATAACACTATGTAAAGGAAATGATGTCATTTAATGACCAAAGATTAAGTGTTAGGTGCCCTGGTGAGCTCAGTACTGTGGTGATGCTGAGGAATAAAGAGAAAATGAAGTATAGTGCCTTTCATTCTGTATTCAGTCCACTTATATAAAAAAGTAGAAGCACAAGATAGTGTGTTGTAAGTGATCAGAAATAAGAGTCAGGGTTGTGGGAAAAAGCATGAAATAATCCATCACTTTAATAGGAAAAGATTTTTAACAAAGCTATAAAATTAATCTGTCCTTGCTTCTTAGCTGAGAATTTTATAGTTTCCCACTTGAAAGATTTTACAGATGTCTTAGTTTAATTGCTTCCCAATTCCATGTTTTTTGTAACACAGATTTGTAATAGTTGAGTATTTTAAAAAATTGTTACCATTTTCCTTTTTGTTAAAATTTTTATTTAATCAAGTGAACCTTGAAGTTTTCACGCTTCATTTTGCTTAAGCCTCTTCCTGAGTATAGAGTTGACAAGCAACATTCTGGAGCAAAGTTAGCTTTGTTTGTTTTGTTTTCTACAGTGACAGAAACTTACAAATAGTGGTGAGTTTAAAGAGTAGTGTAATGCCTCCTCTGCCTCCATTCTTCCCCTTTTCTTTTTGTACTTTGCTCATGCCTTGTAGTAATTCACTTAAGTTCATGATTCTTTAGGGTACTTAGTTTATTTTTTGTTTCATCCTCACTTTGTGGTTATTTTACCACCTATGCTTAAATATGTTAGAAAAAACTATGGATAAAATTTATTATGCATTACATAGCTTAGAAAAGATTCCAAATATTGCCCCAATTTTTTTTCAGCGTTTAAGTCCTGAGTTTTTTTTTTTGGTACCAGGGATCAAACTCAGGTCCTTGTGCTTGCGCAGCAGGCGCTGAAACCACTGAGCTAAATCCCCGGACCCCTGAGTTTTCTTTTTAATAAGACACATTTTTCCATCTAACCCTTTATCCTTTTGGTATATACATTTTATATTCTTTGTGTGCCTTAAGTGTGCTATAATTCATAACTATTACAATTTATTGAAGACCGGGGATGTAGCTCGGTGGCACAGGCCCTGAGTTTGATTCGTGGTATCCCAAAACAACAAAAACCAAACATTTTATTGAAGCAATTTTTCCCCAGGGTCTTATTTTTGTGGTAGATAGCAATGATCGTGAAAGAATTCAGGAAGCCGCAACCGTACTACAGAATATGGTAAGCATGTATTTTATTTATTTATTCATTTAATTTTTTTATTTTTTGTTATTACTGGGGATAGAACTCAGGTCCTTGTGCTTGCGCAGCAGGCAGCAAAAGCACTGAGCTAAATCCCCGGCCCTTAAGCATGTATTTTAAATTTATCATTTTCAAGATGTGTGTTACTGTGTGATGGTAGTGTTATGGTGGTTTTTTTAGAGTTAGAAAGAAAGGAAGGACATTAGTCACAGTTTCTTTGTTTTTCTTTTCTTCATATTAACAGTGCATACAAAAATCTCCTGTAGAGCTGTACATTTATTAATCTTGTGCTAAAGATTGAACCGCATGTCTTGAGTATGCTAAGCATGCACTCTCTCAGTGAGCTACATCCCCAGCCTCCTTAAAGGGAGCTTTTTAAAAACACAAGAGCAGCTGCTTCGGTTAAGTTGAGAAAGGTGTGCAGCTTGTTTCAGAGGGGTCCCTGGTTGGTTTTGATGCTTGACTCTGGTTAAGGATGTCTGATTTAGTCCCAGCTCTCTTTTTACAGATACACTATTATCTATACTCATTCAGTTTTGACTTAGGGACCCTGGTTTAAATCCCTTGTTCCCCAGATCATTGAGATCAATTTTCTCTGTGCTTTGCCTATAATTACTTCAGAAATATTTTGTAGTAACAACCCTGGTAAAGAATTCTTCTTTCTGAAAGTAGAGGTGATTTGGCTGACAGTGACATTTAAGCCTTGCCATTTATCACGATAATATTTTCGTGTATTTATAGTGTTCAAAACCCTGAAGAGAAAATCTGCCTGGGGAACCTTGTCATGGGTTCAGACTTGTAGGTATTAAAAAGTATTTACCAAAATGAAATTGTAATTCCCATTCATTGCTGTTAGGACTTGAGAGAGTGCAGTTTATAAATAAAACCATTTTGCCTGTGTTTGTAACTCAGTCTATGGTGTCTTTTTGTCAGATGCCACCAACTTGTGTTCTTTTGTAAACACCTATACTGAGATATCACATAACATAAATTTAACTGATGAAAATCAGTATTTTTTATCCTCTCAAAAAAATCTTAGAATTGTTAGAAACAGTCACTTCCCATTGCCTTCCTCTTCTGTCCCTCACACCTTGTTCCTGACAGCCACTAATTTACTTTCTGTCTTTATACAGGCACTTTTTTTGATACACATTTAAATAGAATCGTAGTATACGTGTTTTTTTTTTTTACTAGCTTCTATGATTTAGCATGAGTTTTCAAGGTTTATTCATGTTATGTTACATATCAGTACTTATTCTTACCAGCTTCCATTCTTGGTACTCTTTTTGCACTTTTTACGATACTACTAAGGTCCTACTAATTGTATTGTTGTCTCACTGTTGTGAGGTCCAGTTGGCTGAAGGACAGAAAGAATTACAGTCATTTAAATACTGCTGCTAAGTACAATTAGATCTTGTCTTAAACAAACAACTGATTGTCACATTTTTTTTTGTCCTTGTCAATCCTGATCCTCAGCAGATAATTATGGAGACTGAGGGTGAGTGATTGACCTTTTTGGAATGTTGGATAATTGGCTTTAAGTAGTTTTGTTTTGCTTGAAGGCATATGATGTTTGCTTTGGATTTAAAAACAGAAGAATATGGGCCGGGGATTTAGCTCAGGAGTTCTGCCACCTGCCTTGAAAGCGCAAGGACCCAAGTTTGATCCCAGGTACCAAAAAAAACCACCCAAGAATAGTACAGTTAAATTTGTAAGAGTATAATAAAAGTTACATGGAGAGAGTTGTTTGATGTTTAATAGTGAATTGAATGTTGAATAAAAGTTTTATATGTATATATGTAGAAAGGCAGTGCTTTGAGCAGTTACAGCAGTTGGATTCCAGTTTAGTAGCTGTTAATGCCTTAACTTTTATTTCTAGCTTCAGGAAGATGAGCTGCAGGATGCAGTGCTGCTGCTTTTTGCAAACAAACAGGATTTGCCAAATGCTATGGCCATCAGTGAAATGACAGATAAGTTGGGCCTTCAGTCTCTTCGTAACAGAACAGTAAGTATTTGGAGGGTGATATTAATGACATGACTCAAAGGGTTACAGGCATACTTATTGTGGCTAATATTCAATTTAAACATTCAATATTTATCCCTTTGGAGCAAGGAGCACATCATTATAAGAATTGGTACTATAGGCTCTTGTGTATATGAAAGTCAGCCTTTCAGATTTTTTTTTTGGGTAGCTGCCTTTTTTTGTTTTTGCACCAGGGATCAAACTCAGGACTTTGGGCTTTCAAGGCAGAGATTTTTATTTTGGTACCAAGGATCAAACTCGGGACCTTGCGCTTTCGAGGCAGGCGGTTTAACCACTGAGCTAAATCCCCAGCCCCAGCCTTTCAGATTTTATTTTAATCCTTTGTAATTTTCTACTGAATTGTGCTTTAAACTATATTGCTAACTTCATTTTCTAACTTTTAATATATTTTTTAAGTATTCAGAGGTTTAAATGCCTTTAATTTTTATTTACTCATATCTTTAATGCTTTAAAGATATGGGAAACTAGTACAGGACCCATGGAATATATGAAGAACACTGATGTAAATTACAGTGGACCCTTGACTTCCAAACTCAATTCATTCACAAGTGCTGGTTGTAGCTCAAGTTGGTTGTAAGTCAAGACTGTTTTTTCCGTAAGATAATGGAAATACCCACAATGCATTCCTAACCTCCCAAAGCATCCCTTCATTAACCTTTTCGCAATAATAAGGGTTGTATAATGTGCATAATTTACCAGAAACACCAATAATTTTCCTAGTGTATTCACCAAAAAGTTATAAAATGTGCCTAGTTTATCAGAAACAATTTCATACTGTACTCACCATTCAAGTTGACATATTTGGCTTGCATGAAGATAGGATGAAATGGAAGGTGGTTATTGTTTGGAAGGAGAGGCCCCTTCCATAAGAACATCAGGAATCTGGCTCACCAGTGTCCTTTCTCTCCTGGGGAGAGTCTGTAGCTCACTAGGACCTGCTTCTGGCTCACTAGGTCTCAACCTTTTCAGAACTAAAAAGTGGTCCAAGGTGGTCTGTTTCTGTCTTTTGTTTAACACCATTCTGTAGTATGACATGACATTGTCATTAAGCAAGTGAATGTAAGGACTGGCTTTTTCTCTGTCTGGGTGGGTCTTCTCCACAAATGTTTATAGCTCTGTCCATTTTTTTCAGGCTACCTTTATTTCAGAAGAATTTGGCTACACTGTCGATACTCCCCCTCCTATCCAGAAATCTCTGCAGCTGCCATTCTGTTGCTCAGCTAGAAGTTGCTAAAGTTCCTCTGTAGACAATTTCTCTTGAGTTTTTCTCCACCAGTTCCTCAACATCGCCACTGCCTACCTGCAAGCCTATAGACTCTTCTATAGTGAGAATGTCATCAACCACAGGGTCAACTGAAGGCTCAGGCTCCTCTACACAGCCTTCAAAATCTCTCTCCTGTATAATTTTAGGCCACACTTTCTTCCAGGCAGATCTCTGTGTCCTTAGAGAGACACTGGCTCAGGATTTCTCAGTTAACCCCACACAAGAAAGGATGTTGTAATGTTCCTTCCAGAACTCTTTAAGTGTTAAATCTTTATGTGATGCTGGTTATGGTGGTGCATGTCTGTAATCCCAGCATTTGGGAGGCTGAGGGAGGAGGATCACCACAAGTTCAAGGCCAGCCTGGGCCACGTAGTGAGTTCAAGGCCAGCCTGGGCTACATAGTGATTTCTAGGCCAGCCTGAACTACATAGTGAGTCTCTGTGTTTAAAAAAGTAAATCTGGGGCCAGGGGTTTAGCTCAGTGGTTTCACCGCCTGCTGCGCAAGCACAAGGACCTGAGTTCGATCCCCAGTACCCCCCCAAAAAAGTAAATCTGTATCTGAGACCATCTGGAAGCACTTCAGGAACAGTTCCTTGGTATATAGTTACTTAAAGTTAGCTATAACCTGCTGGTCCCTAGACTGCAGTAGAGGAGTTGTATTAGATGGGAGGAACTTGACTGATAATCATGGGAATTCTTCAGCCAATTCTTCTTCCAAATCTTGTGGGTGAGCAAGAGCATTGTTCATAATGAGCAGGGTCTGGAGTGGTAAACCTTTGTCCTCAAGATATTTCTTTTTTTTTTTTTGGAACCAGGGATCGAACTCAGGACCTTTTGCTTGTGAGGCAGCTATGGTGCCACTGAGCCCCCTGGTCCCCTCTAGATATTTCTTAACAGTAGGACAGAAAGCCTCCCTGATCCACTCAAGAAAATGTACTTTTGTTACCCAGGCTTTTGTCTTAGATCTCTACACGATCCTTAGCCTATTCTTCATGACTTTATATTTTCTGAACTCTCTAGAGGTCTCAGAGTGATAAACGAAGACAGGCTTTATCTTGAGGTCACTGCTAGGCACATAGCAATAAGGTTGCCTATCTAGTCTACCCTTCATAGGCTTGTGGCCTGGCATTTTCTTCTCTTCCTGGGTAATATATGTTCTCCTGGGCCTTTTCTTCCAGAAAAGGACAGTTTCATCACAGTTGAAAACTTGATGAGAGCAAAAACCATTTCTCTGCCTCATTGTTTTGAAGTGGTGTATGTAATTTTCAGCAGCCCTTTTATTAGCACTGGCTGCTTCACCATGCCTAGTTTCTCTTTGCACCCTAATTCTCACTTTAAAATTGTGAAACCACCCCTTACTGCCACAAAATGTTTCACCATTATCACTTGTTGATGGATTATCCTTTAAGATCTGCATTTATAGCCCTAGCTTTTTCACAAATTATAGAGTCAGGGTATAACCTACCATCTGCCTTTCATTAATCCACACTAATAATAGCCTTTCGTAACTTATAATTTGAGTACTTCTTTAACAACACTAGCTTCCTTTTACAAATGTTTTCTCTGTAAGATTGTCAAGATGGTGGATTTCGATATGCTGTACATACTAACAAAATTGGTCACGTGAATACCACTCTTATTTCTCCACAATTTCCTTTTTTTTTTTTTGGTACCAGGGATCGAACTCAGGACCTTGTACTTGCAAGACAGGCGCCAGAACCACTGAGCCAAATCCCCAGCCCACAATTTCCTTCTTTTTGATTGTGATTGCTTTCTTTTCTTTCCCTCCCTTCCTTAGCTTCTTTTCTAGCTTTTTGGGGGCCATTTTGAGAGCAGTAATCATAGGGATTATATAAAGCACTGACTAAAATTACATCCACAAACACAGGCATTTGTGCTCAGACTGATGCTTATGTATGCTTATGTATGCTTTTCTGGCATCGTGAGTCTTAGTTTACAACCACACAAGCAGCCAATGTTTGAGTCATAACTCAAGACTTTGGTCATAAGTTAAAAGTAAACTTCTGGCCATAATCCAAGTTTTTCATATACGAGGCCAGTCGTAACTCAAGGGTCCACTGTATTTAGCAGCTTTTTTTTTTTTCCCCCAGTACCAGGGATCAAACTCAGCACCTTATGCTTGTTAGGCAGGCTCGGTGCCACTGAGCCAAATCCCTGGCAGCTATTTTAATACAATATCATATAGTACTATGTGTTAAACTCAGAAGTTTTTTAATGAACTCTAATGGTGATAATAAATTTTGAAGGTATTTTTAATATATTATTAGATCTGTTTGTGTCAAGAGCTCATTGTGTTACATCAGTGATTTAAGTATTGGCAAAACATGTTACACTGTTGTGTATAGGAGGATGATTTTACAAACTAATAGTATTGTGAGCTCTACAGTAGTTTTGCATTCACTTGTCAGTATGGGTGATACTATTGTATAACCCTTTTTTTTTGTTTTTGTGAGACAGAGTCTCACTTTGCAGTTCAAGCTGGCCTTGAGCTATTATGTAGCCCAGGTTGGCCTCAATCTCTCAGCGATCTTCCTGCCTCAGCCTCCCAGGTGCTGGGATAATAGGTGTGTACCACTATACCTGGCTCTGTGTTCTAGTTGAGATATTCAAGGTTTATTTAAAGAAGAGAAAGATAAGTGATACAGTACAAATTCATGCCTTTTCCCAGCCTTTTGGTGTACTGGAGCTTTTTGTATTCAAATGCTAATTAGCAACATGGCTTATATTCAGTGACCTCCAACATTAAAGTGAGGTTTTTATTCTGACACAAAATAAAATTGACTAATTAAAAGTAAGTAGTAAAAGGCCGGGGATTAACTCAGTGGCACCATGCTTGCCTTGCAATCACAAGGTCCTCAGTTCAAGCCCTGGTACAAAAAAAAAAGGAACTTTTTCTTGGAATGTATGAGACTAAAGACCGTGAAATTATCTGAAAAATTTGCCTCAGAATTTCTGTAAGCTCTACTGTTTTCTTTTGGTTTTGATTTTGATTTTTTAGGGCTTTGCTTATACTCTGCAAACACCTTTCCACTGAACTTCATTCCCCAACCTACAAAGTCTGCTTTTCAAATATTTGCCCCTCCTAGGCTATAGGTATGGCTCAGTGGTAGAGCAGTAGAATATCCGAGACTCTGGTTGTATCACCAGCACAAAAAAATCAGCCCTTCTATTTAGGTTTATGGGATGGGGATAATAGGACTACAGGGACCAAGGTGGGTGGTTTGTTTACAAGTTTCCTCGTGAATCTTCTCTTCATAAAAAAAGGTGGGAGGTTGGGTAAATCTAACAGACAGGGAGGCATAGCTTCACGTGAGAGGCAGGTTTTTTCAAAAGGAAGAAGTGTAATAAAGCTTTTAGTCTAAAGGGTAATTTCAAATAATCTTTATTGTTACTGAAATCAATAAATAGAAGCAGAAGCATATGTTCATGAGATGTAATAACATTTCCTCACGTTTATTTCTGTGTTGTAATACAATTCTGTTTCCTGTTTTAACTGTATATTTGTGGAGGGAAATATGTAGTTTCTTGAATAAGAAAAGTTAAACACCCATTCTGTATAATCTTGTTAATCAAATATTTTCTGGTCCTTTCTTCACAGTGGTATGTTCAAGCCACTTGTGCCACACAAGGAACGGGTCTGTATGAAGGACTGGACTGGCTGTCAAACGAGCTTTCAAAACGTTAAGTGAAACTGGATATCTGACCACGGACACATTTGATAGAATTGGTCTAGGCTTGTTACAACACAATTAGTTTGCATTTTGGTTATTAAACAATATCTGGGACTGGTTTGGGCAGAACATTACAGCCTTTACACCATTTTGTGGCCAGTTATTGTTTACCAAGTACAGTGTTGCCCTTTAGCAATATGCTTGGTTTTAAAGACATTGTCCTTGGGGAAAAGTATTGTCTCTCAGTTTTACTTCTTTTAAGCCTAAATGCCTGGACATAGCTATTGTGTCACCTTAAATCGTTTTGAATGTTTTTTGAGCCCACCACAAATAATGATTTAGAGTTATCCCCTTGCTACTTTACGGATTCCTTTATCATTCCTTGGACAGTCTGCTGATTGAAAAATGTAGCATTCCATTTGTATTTATTTCTATCCCTTGCCAAAACAATTTTCTAATACTGCTTGTGCCAGCCAGGGACATGCTCCAAAACACTATTCAGCTCTCTTGCACTGAGGAACCTATTTCTTCCCCCCATTATCAACTCCTGGCTTCCATCAGTCAAACTTACCTTGGTGTGGTTTGGATTTGATAGCTGATTCTGTGCTGGTTGCAGAGAGTTCATATTGAGGTGGCTTTTTACCACTCGGCAGATTGTCTTCCTTTGTATTCTTATCTTTCTTATGTTGCATGTTGCTTTTGGTATCAGCCTGACTCTTTGCCCAGTATATAATGGTTCTGCTGATGTTTTATTGTTTATTGATGAACATGTCTTCATTGAGATTTTGGAAAACTTGTCAAACTCAATAATTTTTCTTCATAACCCATTTGGAATTATTCCTAATAAAATGATAAAATATGTCATTATGTGTCTGTTCTTTTTGAGTCTTGATATTTGAAACGGATTTTCTTGTGTTGCAAAATTGATTTTCCTGTTTCACACACTGTGGGTTATAAACATCCCATCGTGTTTAAGTTGGCAGTAAACTTACATGTTATCATCTTTATATAACAGAGTGGGAAACAACATTGGGAATTTAGCTTTCTCTGATATAATCCCATTTGATGCTGTAAATTTCAAACGTAGGATCAATAGTAAAATGTTGTAATAAAATGCACTGCCCTAAAAGCACGTAGGCATGTATTTCACAGCTAACAAGTCAAAATTTTTTTCCTTAGATGTTATTTGCATGGCAGATACATAGACTGTTAAGGTATGCTACTCTACTACGAAAATCACAAAGTCTGTAAGCCCTTTTTAGTTTCATGTTTTAGAACTTCAGCAGAAAAACTGCATGTGACTATTTTGCTAATAAGGCAGTAAAAGTATACCCCATTGATTAAGTTATTAAAGAGTTTGATAGTTTCATGTATATTCTAATGTTCTGTGTATTATAAATGTTGCTTTTCCAGGTTCTGAATGCCTTGTAGAAATTTAGATAAAATTATGGATTAAAAATTTATTTGTAAGCTGGGAGTGGTGGTGCATGCTTGTTATCGCAGCATGTGGGAGGCTGAGGCAGGAGGATTGCTGGGAATTCAAGGATAGTCTTGGCTACATAGTGAATTCAAGGCCAGTCTGAATTACGTAGCTAGTCTCTGTCTAAAAAAAATAAAAATTATTTCTAAGGCTGAGCATGTAGCTCAGTAGTAGAAGATTTACAAAAAGTATAGTTTTGAGTAAAAAACTACTGAAGAAAAGGGAATTGGAATTAAGTAGTTTGTCATTTTAAAAAATAGGCTATTAGGCTAAAATATGCATTAAGTAGTGTATGATGGTATTACAACTTTCCTAGCCCACTGGTTGAAGTCTTCCTTTTTTCCTAATATGAGAGGTCTCATTTGTTGTTACATAAAACTAATATAGTATGTACAGTTTTGTGGGCTATAAAATAGGAGATACAAAGCTTGAATCAAATCAGTGTTAGAATTATAGTTTCTAATTTTATAAAGCTAATCTAATAGTGGATTATGTTTTCATGAACTCTAGAGGTGGTAAGAATCCATACACTCTCATTTGAAAATGGGTGTATTGAAGAAAATAAAATTGCCTAGTTTTCCATAAGTGGATTAAAAAGAATTTCTGAAATTGCCTGTTTTTTAAAAAAAGCATTAATTGGGAAACATGACATGTTTTTACTTCTAGAAAGTTTTCTTCTGTCTTAGTATTTCTTTTTTTTTTTGGGAGTGGGGATCGAACTCGGGACCTTGCACTTGCGAGGCAGGCGGCAGAACCAGTGAGGTAAATCCTCAGCCTGTAGTATTTCTTTTAAAAATCACATTGAGTTGTTTTACTGTTTTTCAAATAGAAAGTAGCAAATGCTTTGGGAAAAAGAATACATTGTAAGATGACCCAATAATCCTTTCCCTATTTTAGGTAAACTTACAAAATCACCACCACTGTCCTAATTAATTGCAATGTGTAGGAATCTTATGAAATACTTAATACTGTCAAGACTGAATGCTTGTTATTCATGGAAATGTTAAACTCATTGTTGATCCTTCAATTAGACGTCTCAGTGACCTCTGTTATAGAGAACAGTTGATTATACTCCTGGATTAAAAAGTATTCTGTCAAATAATTATCAAATTTGTTTTTTTTGGGCGGGGGATTTAGCTGAGTGGTTCTGCCGCCTGCTTCGCAAGCGCAAGGACCCGAGTTCGATCCCTGGTACCGGAAAAAAAAAATGTTTAAAACAAAATTTTTTTTTCAAATATGTTAATAGAGAAACTGAAGAACAGTTGTATTCCTTAAAGTCTTACTAGCAGCATCACAGTTAAAATAGTACAAGTATCTGTTCCCTATCTGACTGCCCAGTAAGCTTTACATTTTTGGTCAGTATTTCCCTTTGTCCTTTTGTGTTGCTTATCAGCTGATTTTCCATGATGTAACAGCTTGATATTTTGTTGAAGATTTTAATTTTTATGAATTTTCCTTTATTGAAAATAAAACTTGGGCTGGGGAGTTAGCTTAGTGGTTCTGCTGCTTGCTTCTCAAGCACAAGGTCCTGAGTTCAGTCCCCAGTCCAAAGAAAAAAAGAAAAGAAAACTTAAATGTTACTTTATAATTTTTCAGAAAATCAGTATACAGTGGTGCCTTGGTTCATGAAAGCTTTTGTTTGCAAAATGTTTGTCAGAATTTTGTTTTTGTTTGCAAACTCTGTATCATGACAAACATGATTGTGGCCATCTTTCCCACACAAACACAAAATGTGACCATCTTTTCCAAGATCGTAGAACAAATGAAGTTCATGAACCGAGATGCCACTGTATTTAGAGATTTCCACTTTAGTATAAGTACAGAATTATCTCTCATACAGTAATTAATTTCAACTCACTTAAATGGGATCCGAGTTTCTTAAATCTGAGATTTCTGGGTTTTCTGTCATGGAGCTTTGAAAGTGACTTCTGACTTTTTAAGTTCAGCACTCGGGTGGCAGAGGCAGAGGAGGATCAGAGTTTGAGGCCAACCTGAGTTATATAGCAAAAACTTTGTCTTTAAAAAAATTCTTGGGCTGGGGATTTAGCTCAGTGTTTCTGGAGCCTGCCTTACAAGTGCAAGGACCCGAGTTTGATCCCCGGTACCAAAAAAAAAAAAAAAAAATTTCTTGTAGTTCTGCTTCATGATTCAATACCATAAATACTAGTTGCCAAATTTGATAGACTATGAAAATTAGATTGAGTAGTAAGTATATTGTGTGAAGATCTGATATAGGGAAGCAGCTCTACAGTCTGATTATTTGGAAATGCATGTGTGTATTTATGATACTGGGGATTGAATCCCGGGCCTTCTTACTGAGCTACCTCCCCATATCCCCAACCCTCTTTTAAGCTTTGATTTTGAGACAGGTTCTCAGGTTGCTTGAACAAGGGATCCTCCTGCCACAGCCTCCCAGAAAGCTGGGATTACTGTTGGTTGCAACCGTGACCGGCTTAATTCTGAGAATATGATTGGGAATGACCTGCTGTCAGCAGACTTATTTTTAGGAAGACATTTAGAATGAAATACTATAGTTTTTTGGGAAGTGGGATATAGCACCATAGTTTGATGAACCTAGGGTCTCATATGTAGTAGGCAAACACACTACCACTGAACTACATCCCTCCCTCTAGGTTTATAAGCTTATCTCATTAAGAAAAATAAACAGCCTGGTGTGGTGGTGCATGTCTGTAATCCCAACACTCAGGAGGCTGAGGCAGGAGTATTGCTGCGAGTTCAAGGCCAGCCTGGGCTACATAGCAAGATCCTGTCTCAAAAAACCAAAACCAAAAACCATTTTACTTTAAAGACCAGATTAACAGATTGATTAGGGCCGGGGATTTAGCTCAGTGGTTTTGCCGCTTGCTTCGCAAGCGCAAGGACCCGAGTTTGATCCCCAGTACCAAGAAAAAAAAAAAAAAGGATTGATTAGGATTGGCTCTAAAATTGAGTTATTAAACTCCTTGATACATTTCTTCTAGTATATATGTTGTGACATTGTATTCAGGTGCCTAAATTACTACTACTTGAAGGTTGGCTGTTTTTGTTTCTTAGAAAATGTTTCTTTGTGACTTTTAGACAAATATACTTTTACAGTTTCCACAAACCAATATCCAGTGGCACCTTGGTTCAGGAATTTAATCCTTTCCACAATTCTGGTCACAAACCGAATTGGACAAGAACCGAATCAAATTTAATGGTTAGGTTCAATGTTGACCTTACAGGGAAATTTGATTCGGTTCTTGTCCAATTCATTTTGCCACCAGAATCTTGGAAAGAAAGAAGTTCATGAACTGAGGCACCACTGCAAAATGTTTGATTAGTTAAACTGTAAGAACAAAGATTGTGAGACATGAATAGCAAAAGCATATATGGACTCAGGGATAGAATAAAGTAGTTGTACTACCACAGTGAATGCCTTTTAGATAGTTTGTGTGTTAAAGGACAGTGGAGATGGTTGCCTCCTGAACTTGTCAGTGATTTCTACACTGTTATGATATGCTTTTGCTTTATTGAGCAAAAAAGTACTTGGAGTTGCAAGACTTAGCCTGTCTTCTGGTTTTTTTTTTTTTTTTTTGGTACCAGGGATTGAACTCAGGTCCTTGCACTTGCAAGGCAAGTGACGGAACCACTGAGCTAAATCCTCGGCCCCAGCCTGCCTTCTGTATGGAGAGAACTAGCTCTTAGGAACTGACCTGACTTTGGTTACATTGGTTCTTTTTTAGCTTGGATTGAGTGCCATTCAGACTAATAAGTAAGTACAGTAGTTTCCCCTCATCTGTGGTTTTGCTTTTCAAGGTTGCTGTATTTGATTTAGCAACATTTCAAAATTACTTAAGTGGAAAATTTCAGAAACAAATTTTTTTTTGTACCAGGGATCGAACTCAGGACCTTGCGCTTGCAAGGCAGGCACCGGAACCACTGAGCTAAATCCCCGGCTCTCAGAAACAAATTTTAAGTAACTTTTATTATAGTATGTTCTTATTTATTTATTTATTTATTTTTGGTACAGGGGATCAAACTCTGGTCCTTGTGTTTGCAGGGCAGGCAGCGGAACCACTGAGCTAAATCCCCAGCCCAGTATGTTCTTATTTTAATCTCTTACTATACTTTTTATTATGCTTTATCATAGATATGTGTAGGAAAAAACATTGCATAAGGTTTTGTACTATATGCAGTTTCAGCCATCCATGGAGGGTCTTGGAACATGTCCCCATCAGAGAAATGTACTGTAAATCAAAACCACAGTGAGATGCCACTTCACACCAGGATATCTGTCATTGGAAAGATTATAAAGTGGAAAAATTAGAATCCTCATATTGCAAGTGGGAATGTAAAATGGGTGCAACTCCTTTCACTTATACCCTGGTAGATCCTCAGAAAGTTAAATAGTCCCCAAGAGGCCATCATTTCCACTCCTATGTACATACACAAGAGAAATGAAAATGTATCCACTCAAAAAGTTGTAAACAAATTGTTTATAGCAGCATTACGCAGAGAAGTCAAAAAGTGGAAGCAATCTAAATGCTCATCAACTGATAAAATGTGGTATATTCACACAATGGAATAGTTATGAAAATGAGTAAAAAAAAATACTGATACATGGTACAGTATAAAAGCACCTGAAGATTTTGTGAAAGAAGCCAGTCAAAAAATTAATTACATGGGCTGGGGATTTAGCTCAGTGGTGCTGTGCCTGCCTCGCAAACACAAGGTCCTGTGTTCAATCCTGGGTACAAAAAAAAAAAAAAAATTAACTATAATTAATTGATTTAGGGCTGGGGATTTAGCTCAGTGGTTTTACCACCTGCTGCACAAGCGAAAGGACCCGAATTCGATCCCCGGTACCAAAAAAAAAATTTAATTGATTTCATTTATATGAAATACCCACAGTAGAAATTCATAGAGACAAAGTAGGTAAGTAGTTGAAGGAGCTAGTGAGAATTTGGAGGACTGCTAATGAGTATGGGGTTTCTTTTGGGGGCCAGTCTGTCAATTAGTTTGACATGCAGTGAGAAAAACATTAATTTAGGATAGAAGATCAAAATCATCATGGGGTTACAGTATTTTGTTTAGATGAAGGAAAAGGACACAAGCCAAAATGCAGAAAGCCAGATTTTTCTAGGTAATGTAATAAAAGGTCAGGAGAGAAGTAATAAAATTACATTATTTACAATACAGTAAATCCTTGACTTAACGAATGAGTTCAGTTATGGGAGAACTTTCATAAGTCGGATTTGCTCTTAAGTCTGACAAAGTGAGACCTTTCTCACAAATGTACAATGTACATTGCTTTGTGCTTCCCAGCAGTCCCCTCCACATCACCTCTGTTTTTCCTCTTGTTTCGGGACATCCTGGGCTCTGACTGAGCACTGTACAGTAAGCCCTCAGCAGCACAGCTGTGATACTATCTGGCAGACACGTGCTAATTCCATGATTTGTTTGCATCTATGAATGTTCCTACTGCGAGGTCTGTTCGTATTTGTGAAAGTTCACAGCTTGAATGTTTGTAAGTCAGGGACTTATTAATGTATAGTTCTTAAAAGTTGTACTGCTAAAAAAAAAAAAAAGTTGTACTGCTTGAACAAATACCCTTTCTTGGTTTAAGATATCCAAGACAGCCCAGCATTTTTGAGGAAGCCATTTTGTTCCTAAGTAATTTTATCCCTGGATACTTTGTTTCTCCAAATTATTCCACAGGAGAACTAAAGAAGCTTTGTAAAGTACCTGTTATTCATCCAATATAAGAACCTCACCTAAATAAAGCCTGTCAAATTCTCTACTGACCCAAATTCAGTATAGAAATACGAACAGGCTAAACTAGCAAAAATGACTTAGGTTACTTCTGTATACTAAAGGAAATGTAGATCAGCAATATTAGGATGGCATCATGAAAGTGATTTTCTGGGCAAAATGGACTGTTTGTAAATGCTTTGACAGAATCAACACATGAAATGGGTTGATGAAATTAATGATTTAGTTTAGTTTTAGTAAAATTAAGGAAATTTAAAGTTATGAGTAAAAACATGGATTTTTTACAACTCAGTTTGTTGTCATAGACTGAATCAAGCTGAACTGATGTTTACCAAGTTAAGATTATCATTTATATGTAAATTCTAGCATCTGCCTTTGATGATTCAGTACACTCAGGATGGCTAACTAGCAGATTTTTTTTGACCTTATGCTTTACAGTGTCATTAGTTTAATGTTTTGTTTCTGTTTTTTTTTTTTAAAATTGAAAGCTTTTCTTAAACTTAGGGTTTTCAAAATGATTTTTTTTTTAAAGTCAGAGTGTGATTTTTTTTTTTCCTTAGGAGTGAGTATTTAGGCATTGTTGCCCGAGGAGGGGGAGGGGGAGGGGGAGGGAGAGAGAGAGGGAGAGAAAGAGAATTTTTTATCTTTTGGGGATTAAACCCCCAGTTGTGTTTTACCAATGAAATATACCTCAATCCCTTTTTCTTTTTGGTACTGGGGATTGAACTTGGGTCCTTTCGCTTGTGAGGCAGGCGCCGGAACCACTGAGCTAAATCCCCAGCCCCCTCTATCCCTTTTTCTTTTTTTGAGTCTTGTGAAGTTAGTAGGTGGGCCATGAACTTCCAATCCTCCTGCCTCTGCCTCATAAGTATCTAGGGTTACAGGTATATCCTGCACCCAGTGCTTTGGTATTTTTGTAACTTTAGTCTTCCCAAATCTCCCTCAAAGGAAACTCCCACTTGATAAAGCTTATAATTAGGAATTGCTCTAGATGGGTTGTCTGGAAAAATAGGTTGAGTAAATTGATAGGTCTCCCACCACCTCAGCAGCTATTATGTATAGTAGCTGCCCTCTTCCTATGGTGCCTTGCCCCCTCCCCTGTGTGACATCATGCCAAGATGGTTGCTCCCACCAAAGAACAAACCCTTCTTCCCAGCATGCCCCTGTTCCCACCTAGACAGTAACCTAATACTCGCTCACCTCCTACCACCTAGTGACATCACCGGCTCCTCCATTCCCTAGTCACTACCTCACTCAACCCCGCCTCAGCCCCTACAAACCCCACCCCAGTCTCTATAAAAGACTCTCCCTGCCCCAGCCATATTGCTTTTGTCTCTCCTTTGTTCAGAGACAGCCCGGCAGATCTATTCCCCTAATAAAGGCTTGTTGTGGCCTGGTCTGGTCTTGGTCTTCGGCCCTTTTACCTGACATAAATCACTGTGAATAATTAGTTCATGACTACAGCAAAGATAATCCAACTAAAGTTAAAAATGCATTGGTACCATTTAACATCCACTAGGATGCCTTTTAAAAACCACAAATAAATTGGTGACGGTATGAAGAAAATGGAACTCTTGTACATCACTGGGAGAATATAAAATAGTGTAGCCATTGTGGAAACCTGGCAGTGTCCCAAAAGGTTAAAGAGAATTACCATATGACCCAGCAATCTACCCTTAGGAATGTACCCAAAATAATGTAAAGTATATGTTCAAACAAACAACTTGTGCACAAATGTTCACAGCAGCTAAAAGATGAGAATCTGTAAGACCCAGGTGAGACTTAGCACAAGTAACGCCATCTTGTTACAGGCCCTCCAACTTGTCCCTGTGGGTTTCGGGTTCACTAAAGGACACAGAGTTTCTGGAATGTACTTGTTTATCTGTTAAGACACCCTGGAATGTACCATTGTTTCTGTGTAAAGAACATCCTGTTAGATAAGTAAAGAACATCTGCAAACTCCCCAAACCGTCCCCTAACCGCAAAAATTCCGCTTCTGTAGTTCTGCTTGCTAAGCTCCCCTGCACCCCCTATAAAACCTTCCAACCCCCTGAGCTCGGGGCCTCTCTGAGCTTGTTTGTTTGGAGGGTGCCGTCTGGCCAGACTAATAAAGGTCTGTTTTTTTTACTATCTCAATCTGTCCGGTGTGTTTCCTCCTGGGTGATCCTCACTGCAGTCAGCTCCTCGGAGCGTTTGGTAAGGCCCTCAGTCTTACAAATCCACATGCCCACTTAAATAAATAAAATGTATATCCATTTAATGGAATATTATTCAGCCAAAAAAACGATTAGTAATGATACATACTATAACAAGGATGAACCTTAAAAGCAAGCTAAATAAAGCCAGATACAAAAGGTTATATATGGATCCAATTTTATGAAATAACAAAAATAGATCCATAGGGAAGAAACAGTAGTGGTTATTAGGAGCTGAGGAGTGGTGGGAATGGGGACTGATTGTATAAATGGGTACAGACTTTCATTTTGAGGTCATGAAAATGTTTTGGAACTACATAGTTGGACAACATTGTGAATATACTAAATGTAATTGAATAGTGCACGATAAAATGGTTAACCATATGTGAATTTTATCTCAAAAAATGCTCTAGTATTATCTCAGAATGCAGTATTGTTATTCTGAAATTAGTGCTTTAAAAAAAAAATCACCCAAATTAATACACTTCTAATTACTCCCCCACCAGTACTGGGGATAGAACCAGGGCCTAGTGTAGTCCATGTTTAGGCAGGCACTCTAATGCTGAGCTAAATCCCTAGCCTTTTAAAAAATTTATTTCGGGGCCAGGGATTTAGCTCAGTGGTTCTGCCACCTGCCTCGAAAGTGCAAGGTCCTGAGTTCGATCCCCAGTACCAAAAAAACGAAATTATTTTGACAAGGTCTTGCTAAGTGTTGGGAGCAATGCTACCTAATTCTAGGGAAAAATCATTTGAGTAGGCCTAGTTCTGCCTACAGGCCAGCTATGACATTCCAGACATAATTTCATTTTGGCCTCGGGTCACAACTGAGAACTCAGTGATCCCCGGATGCTGTAATGCTCCAGGACAAGGCCACACCTCCGGGAGATGCCAGGGAGGAACCAAATCTTCATCTGCATAGTTCCTCATTGTTCTTAGATTTCC
The DNA here is from genome assembly GCF_000247695.1 of Heterocephalus glaber. The sequence continues at coordinate 314,328 of NW_004624821.1, read as the reverse complement.
ACTCCCCCCCTGTCTTTTGTTACACCTTGTTTATCCCAGTATGAAGTACTGAACTCTGCATTTCACTTGTTACATCTGTTTCCCCACGTACTGAATAAAAGGTGCTGCAAGCTAGGGGACTTTGTCTTTGCTGCCCTGAGCAGCACTGATCAGACCCAAAGCTCAGCTCCTTCTCAGTCTCATTTGTCTACCTTTCCTGTAATTCACCGTGTGCTGCCGTGGCTCACAGACTAGAACTTGCTGCAGAGGTTCTGGTAACGTCCCCTTCCCCTGTTCCCTACAGCTAAATTGCCCAGGCTGGCCCAGCTTGCAATTCTCTTGCCTCAGGCTACAGAGTAGCTGAGATTAGATTTTTACCACCATACCTGTCAACACCTTCAGTATCAAAATTGACACATCCTTTTTCTGTAAAGTGGGACCATAAAACCTAATGCTTATTAGTCAAAGGTCTTAAAATTGTTTCCTCCTCCCAAATAAAGTCTAGGTAGTTTTTTTTTTTTTTTGAGACAGGGTCACTTTTTTTTTTTGTTCTTTTATTGGTACATTTTAGGTATACAATTCATTTACATTTATCATTGGGTGCTTGTACCTGTACATGATGTATCTTGGTTATTTTTTTCCCCATTACCTGGGTGCCCTTCAACCCCTCCACCCTTCCCTATTTACATAGATTTCATTTCCATTTTTTTTTTCTTTTCTCAATTTTTCCTTTCCCTCTTTTCCTTTCCCCTTCTCCTCCCTTCACTCCTTGTCTTTGGACCTTTTTTCCTATTTCAAATTATCAATTATTCATTTTAATCATTTTAACCCTTGTTTACACTATCAGTTTCTCACACCAGAGAAATTATTTGGTATTTACTCGTGTGTCCTATTTATTTCACTTAAGAGTGTGGCCTTGATATATACCCATTTAGCTATAAATGACTAGTTTCTCATTCTTTATGGCTGAGTAGTACTCCATTTTATAAAAAAACCACATCTTCTTTACCCAGTTTCCAGTTGATGGGCACTTAGGCTGCTTCCAAGCTTTAGCTATTACAAACTGTGCTGCTATGAACATGGGTGCACATATTTCACTGTGGTATGATTCTTTTCATTCTTTGGGGAAGATCCCCAGCAGGGGAATAGCTGGGTCAAATGGGACCTCTAGTCCTAGTTCTCTGAGGTATCTCCATACTGACTTCCACAGTGGTTACACCAGTCTGCACTCCCACTAACAATGGAGAAGGGTTCCTTTCTTCCCATAACCCTGCCAGCATTTATTTGTTGATTTCTTGATAGCAGCCATTCTTTCTGGGGTGAGGTGGAATCTCAATGTTGTTTTCACCTGCATCTCTGGAATGACAAGTGATGTTGGACATTTTCTCATATATTTGTCTGAGAAATGAGACAGGGTCACTTTGTAGTGCAGGCTGGCCTTGAACTCTTGGCAATCCTCCTGCATCAGCCTCCCAAGTGCTGGGATTACAGGCATGTGCCACCATGCCCAGCTCTAGGGAGTGTTTGGAGTGCCACTTTAAAATATTAAAGTTTTCAAAACATGTAAGTGTTTTTGAATTGTATTTAGAAAGTGTTGGTTATATTTGAAGTATTTTTCCTTAATGAACTGTCGTGTGGGTCATGTAATAAACTAACAGTGCAAACATCTCATTGCATATGGATTTTGGATTTGTCTCAATCAAATTAGTTTGTAGGAAATCTTTGTCTAGAGAATATAAGATCTACAAATGTCAGTTTCCACCAGGGAGATCTTCCCACAATTGTGTCTGACCTTTTCTCCTTTGTATTTAATGTTCCTCAGAGACCTATCTTTAGTATGAAACCAATACATTATGATTCGATTGTATTTTATTACTCTCAAAAACCATTCACCATTCAGTGAAACTGTTAGAAAGTTGAAATAACTGATCTTAGTACTCACAATTTTTATTTTCTTGAGACAGGGTCTCACTACGTAGTGCAGGCTGGCCTTGAGCTCACTACGTAGCCCAGGCTGGCCTCAAATTTTCAATGATCCTCCTGCCTCAGCTTCCCAAGTACTGGGATTACAGGTGTGCACCACTATGCCTGGCAGTACTCACAATTTTAAAAGCAACACACATTGTAGCCAGAAATGATTTGTCTGCTAATGAATTATGAACTATCAGTGTACTTGTCTGCTGTAGTGGCAACTACAAGAATTCATTTTAACAAAATAACATGTTCTAAATACTCTTAGTAAATATTTTTGAAATGTTAATTCCTATAGCAAGAACCTGTGACATAAAATGTGTTTTACCATAGAATGTTGTACTTCCCATGTTTATTAAAGGGATTAAAAATTCCAAATGTGAGAAAAATTAAGTCACAAAGATAGCTTTCAACATTTCTGAGCAACACGTTTTCCTAAGTCATGAGGATAAGGGAATTTTGGTATGCTATTAATGTAATTTTCTCAATGTTCCCTATCTTTGGACTCATCATTTTAAAATATTGGAGATTTTACTACAGTATATAGCACTTCAAAATAACATTCCATTATCCCACTATCCTGAAATATCTGGATCTAATCAAGAAATACCAAATTTAAGGACTTAGGTTGTTTTGTTATTTTTTTTTTGGTACTGGGAATCGAACTCTGGGACTTGTGCTTGCCAGGCAGACGCTGTGTCACTGAGCTACATTCTTGGCCCCCAAATTTAAGGACTTAACAACATGGAATGTTTTATAAGTGCTTAGAGTTTTTCTGACCAAAGTATAATCCAGCCAGCCATGATGTTAATACAGAAGCTGTATTATGCTTTTTTCATGGGCATGGGTAATCATAATCATGCTACAATTTTTTACTTTAACTCAAAAGTTTTTGCTGAGAAACTTAGGGATTTCTTCTCAAGTTACTATATGGGTCTGTCAACATATTTGAAAGCAGACCAAACACAAATCTTAAAAAGGAAGGAGGGCTGGGATTTAGCTCAGTGGTACCCATGCCTGCCTCACAAGTACAAGGTCCTGAGATCAATCCCTGGTACAAACAAAAAAAAAAACAAAAAAAAAGAGAAGGAAGCCAGGTGTGGTAGTGCCTACTTGTAATCCCAGAACTCGGGAGGCTGAGGCAGGGGATCACCACAATTTCAGGGGCAGCCTGGGCTACACAGAGTTCAAGACCAGCCTAAACTGCACAGCAAGACCCTAACTCAAAAAAATAAAAATAAAAAAAATAAAAATAAAAGAAGGAAAAAAGTATATAGTATATTGTAAAAAGAATCAGATTCTGGTTTTAATTTATTTGCATATTTATAAACTGCTGTTGAAATGCTCTCAAAAATGGTACTTACAAAGGCACAATTTGGTAGCATCAATTTATTCATTTATAGTCTTTTCTAAATAAGATCCCAAGAAAATGGCTCTTTACTCTTTTCCTTCAAGTACTTTACTTCAAGGTTCAATATGAAGTGCTGGTAAAACCTCATTCTCAAGCTTACTAAACTAAGAGTTTAACAATACATTTGACAGCAGGATGTGAAAGTACAGACTACATTAACAAGAGAACAATTTCTTATGATATTAGCTTCAGAGATTAAAGAATTTGAAACATGGGCTTTCAAGACTCAGAGCTTTTCTTGAGGTGAGTAGGTTTTTAACACTTGAGCTAGAGATTAAATGCAGAATGTGAGATAACATTACAGTTATCCTAAACATCAAAAGCAACAGCTAAAAGATTAAAAGTAAAGTATAGTGGGCCAGGGATTTAGCTCAGTGGTTTTGCTGCTTGCTGCGCAAGTGCAAGGACCCGAGTTCGATCCCCGGTACCAAAAAAAGAAAAAAGTAAGGTATAGTGATGAATGAGTTAGTAAAGCTTGGTTACTCCTATGGACACTAATTAGTCCACCTCCTTCTTTCTAGTTTTCAAGAGTTTGGCTTCATATTTAAATTTTCTTTTACAACGAATTATATATACAGTGTTGTTCTGTAACTGAATTATAATGCTTATCTATAAAAAGAACAGTTTTTATTTCAGATATGCTGAATAACCCTACTTTTTTCCTATTTATAAAAACAAAATTTTGAAAATTCTTGTAACATATAAATGCTCAATGCTTCATCCGAAGTTTTCCAGCCTGTATTGGTAGACAGTTTCTCATAAAATAATGTATTGTGCTGTATCCTCTAATATCATGGTCAGATACCCTGTTGATTTATGAACATTTTTCATGGGCAAGAATAAAGATGATGAATATGTCACTGCTCACTTTGAATATTTAACTGTGCTTACATCCTAAAAATTGAGCTTCAGTATGAGTGAGAATTATATTGATGCATTACATGTACTAAATACTAAAGAATGCAAATACCTTGTTAGCTGAAAAATGAAGGAAAAGCAGTAAAAGTTGGTGATGGTATGTTTTAATCTTTTGTTAAAGCTCTGAAGTTGTAATAAATTGCTAGCCAAATTGAGGTAGAGGCAGACCCTGAAGTTATTCCTTCCTTGTGTCAGAACTTAAGTCTCCCACCTTAACTTGCGTGCAATTCCTTTCCCCTAATTATAGAAACATGATTCAATTTGAAATGTGTTATGAAAGATCATTCAAAGGGTATTTTAAAAATTCTTAATTACCAGCTTAAAAAATCACTTCTAAAAATGTACACAGTTCAGTTTTCTTCTTGCCAGTCATAAATATATTTTTCTTCCAAGTTTATGGAAAAAAGGTAGAGAAACTATACAATGCAAACATGAATAGTCTTGTGACAAAGACATCTGGAACATTACTAAGGAATGAACATAAGGTTTTTGTTTGTTTTTTTGTTTCTGGTACCGGAGATCGAACTTGGGACCTTGTGTCCGGAACCACTGAGCTAAATCCCTGGCCTACTGAACATAAGGTTTTATATTAGTGGCTAGAGGTCCTCTTTGGGGGTTAAATTTCCTACAAAGTAACTAATTTCCCTTTCAGACCTTAAATAAATGCCAGTAAGCACATCTATTTCCATTTTAAATCACATACAAGAGCTATGTGATCAGATGGATGGGAAACACTAGGTAAGGCCTGATGGGTGGTAACTTCTTCATGACTAGGTAATGGAATCACCTGTTCAACCTCTAAAGCATTTAAGTCAATGAAAATGTAATCTAGACACCCATGAAAGCCACCTACATAATTTGTGTAAGCAGGTTCACCACAAGCACTTCTCAATTTGAAGAAATGCTTGAGAGACATGTTGCATCTTTCCTCTTCCCCATTGGAAGCCCAATCTTCATGATCCTCTGGAATGTTGCCACTGATGACAAACTCATACATTCCTGTTGATGGCGTACTATTGAAGTCCCCACAAAATATAACGGGAATGTCAGGATACAGATCACATGAGACATGTTTAATGTGAGCCAAGGCTACTGCCATCTGAATGAGACGAATGTAACCACCTAGGAATATAAAAAAACATTAATATAAGTACTTTTAAAAGTTGTCCGTAAGTAAAAAAAGAAAAAAAAAAACCCAACTTCACAAACTATAGTATCTAATGAGTGACATTCAAGATATTGTATGTACTGTGTGCATTTTAACAAACTTGTCACTGTTTAAGTCACTGTGAAGACAAATACAGTAAAACCTACCTTTGGGATGCCAGTAGAGATGCGTATTAGCAACACATATCTTTTTAGAAGAGTCCTTTGTAGACTGAAGAACTGAAACCTAAAATAAAGTGCCAAGAGTTCAGTTGGTGCCAGCCAATTTCCTGAATGTTTTTACCTAATATGATGAAGTGACATTTTATTCCATTTCCTTCCCTTAATGAAGACAGCAATTATGAAATCTGATGTTTTGGGATATATGTGACTAAGATCCATTGTAACATTTTAATAACTGTCCAACATATAAAGCGCCTATAAAAATACCTTTCAGATGTCAAAGTTAAGGTTGGAGACAGTGTTTTCAAATCTGTAAGCACAGGCTTTGGAATCAGGCAGACTTATATTTGAATAATTCTCATTTATAGCAGAGAGACACGCTTCTAAGCCAGTTTCATAATGACAAAGAGACCATCTCCCCTCATGGAGGGCTGTTGTGTGCATTCAATTATATGAATTTACACAGAGGTGCACAAAACACAAAAAGATGGCAGCTACTCTTTAAATTGTTTTTGGTTTTTTTGAGTCTCGCTATGTAATCCAAGCTAGCTTTGAACTCACTATGTAGTCTAGGCTGGCCTTGAACTCGAGGAAAGCCTCTTCCCTCAGCCTCCAGAGTGCTGGGATTAAAGGCAGGTCCTTTAATAAACAGATTACTGTAAAGACCAACATGGTTATATAGGAAAGTAATTCGTATTTCTTGCTACTGGCAGCTTGACCCACCAGTGAGCAGTCACGAATGTATCACCGGTGGGTCAAGCTGGAAGGAACAGGTTAAGAGAGCCAGTGATACAAAATACTAGCTAATAGCTACGAAGTACCTCATAAAACACAACAGGCACTTAAACCTTAGGAACTTTAAATTGTGTCAGTGACTGACAAATATAGAAAAAATTAGCCACCACTATTATTCTTGTATTTAGCATGTGTCTCCCTAGATTGTAAGCACTTTAAGAAAGTTCTTGTTTGTCGTGTTGACAGTAACCTGCAGTGTGGCAGGCACAATATAGGCGCTAAATAAATGTGTTGAATTAATGAATGAAAACTGAACTTTGTACCGAGGATACAAGAATAAACATAAGTTTCAATAAAACCTGGATAGTTTCATTTCACTATCATCCCTCCACCCTGCCCTTTCAGGTCCCTAAAGATGCCTGAGTTTATGAAGAGTCAGGCGGAGCTACTTCACCTGCAAGACAGAAGATCTCTGGAGCACCTTCTCCTGCGCCAATGGGTACAAAACCAGCTTCTCTAGCAGTTCTTTGTGAAGTGGGTCGGTCTCCAAGGCTTCCTGAAAAGAAATGTCATGCCGGCCAAGGAGGCTCAACTTTGACTTCCGGTAAAAAGTGGCCAGACCTTCCTGCTGCTTGATTCGAAACACGCCCTCTAGCCCAAAGGCCTCCAGAGCAGGTACCAAGCTGTCTGAAAACACTGCGCGGTCAACCTCCTGCAAACAGATGAGGTCTGCATTGTAGCCCGTGAGTTCCTTCTGGATAAGGTTCTGGCGATAGTCGACCTCCAGGGCGTAGGGGGCACAGTATGGGTACAGCACAGTTCTGGAGAACTCAGTCTGGGCGTACGTGTCTGCCAGGATGTTGTAGGAGACCGTGCGGATGAGAGAGTCCTCTGTCACCTTCTTGGTGTAGAGATGCCGGTGGTCAAAAGTGCACGTGCCAGGCCCCGCCTCCACCTGGCACACGCTTTCCAACTCCTGGCTCGGCCCGAAGCGCTGGCCATTGCCTGGTGTGCAGTGAAGCTTGAGCCGTAGCCCGATGTCAGCGTTGGATGGGGTGTAGACGCGCTCCTGCACACCAGTCTCCGTCCAAGTGGCAGACGGCGAAGAGGGAGACAATGAAGAGGGGCCACCGCCCTCAAGCTCCGCCGCTACGGGCCTGGCTTCTTTGTACCAGCGGAAGAGACAGCCCGCTGGATCCCCAAATTCGAGGCTGAGTTTGGGGCACACCGGGAAGCCCGCCATGATGTAGCGCGGCAATTGCAGCTCGGTGAAGGCGGGCGGGTTGCGCTCCACCTTGTACTTGACATCGCCGATCTGAAGCACCGCGCCATCCTGCCAGGCATCCACATTGAGTACATCCTCAGCCACTGCCTCCTCCCGGTAATACAGCTTCACCACCGGGTCAGAGGCCGCAGCCGGCTCAGGTCCAGGCACTGAAGAGTCCGCGTCGCAGCTCGCGTTCGGCCGGTTCTTCCTGCTCTTTTTGGCCGCGGCCGCCTTTGCGTGGCCCTTGAGAGCGTTGGTCGCGATCCGGCTCAGGACCCGACCCAGCGGCTCGCTTTGATCCCGCTGCATGTTCTTGTGGCTGCCGTCTGCCAGCGCAAACGACAGGCTCAGCTTGGGCTCGGAGGGCACACAGCGCACTACGGCTCGCTCCATCGCGCCCGCCGCCCTTTCAGTCGCCGCCTCGGCCGGGCTGCACTGTTCCACCGCGGTCCGGACCCCTCGAAGCGCGGCGCGGACGCCTGAGAACCTCCACATGAACCTGGCGGCAGAGCAGCTGATAAGACCAGCGGCCAAGGAGCGGGCCAGTGTCAAGTTGACGCACGGAAGCTACAGCCGCCGGCTCCGGGAGCTATTCAGACCCTGCAACTTCCTTTCGAAGAGGAAAGGGTGCGCGATGCTCCCGCTGTGCACTTTCGCCAGCCCTCCTGCCTGCTCCTTCTTTCTACGGCCATGCCTGTCTCTAATTTCTAGCAGCTTAATTTTCACATTTAACTTGTGATAGAATGAAGAAAGAGTGAAGGAAATATAGGAGTGGCAGATGGAAATGCCAAGCCCCATAGTTTTGTTGAAAGTGCAGACTAAGGGAGAGGGAAGGCGCACCAAACCGGAAGTAGTTGGGCGGCACCACGTGCTCCGCTTGCCGGAAGTGGCGTTTGGTCGCTCTTGCCTCAACTGCCCGCCTTCTCCTGTCGCCGCCGGGGCGGGCTCCGCGAAGGCCTCTGGGAGCTGCGTTCGGATTGCAAACTTTATTTGGGGCGTGGAAAGCGTTGCTCATTTCCTCTGCGCAGTATTGCTGGCTCTGCTCTCCCTTTTCTGAGGTGTGGTGGTTAAATAACTCAGCCGGGCCTGCGCCTGTGCGCCGAGCTGAGCCCTGGTGGTAGTTAAATAACTTCCATTTACTAAGCGCCAGCTGTGCGAAAAACGCTACACAGTACCTTAAGCCTCACAGTTCTTGTGAGGTAGGTCTCTGTCCGTCGCTTACAGAGGGAGATTAAGTCACAAACCCGCTCAAAGCCACAGTTTAGTAGTGACAGAAACGTGTAGTACTAACAACCCGAGGAAAGCTGGCGTTTTGTTGGGGCTTTGTTGTTGTTGTTGTTTTTTGGTACCGGGGATCGAACTCGGGTCATTAAGCTGTTTTTTTTAAGTACTGGGAATCGAACTCAGGATCTTGCGCTTGCCAGGCAGGCGCGGCGCCACTGAGCTACATCCCTGGCAATTTGTTTTTAATCAGTAAAGAGGAAAACCTTTTTATTTAGAATTGCACATTTAGCAAATAAAAGTATAGGACATCCAGTTAAATTTCAATTAAGGAGTAACGATGAATGTCTTCTACGTAAAAAACAGTTCTTTTGTTTGTCTGAAATTCAATTTTTAAAAAATTAGTGCATATTAATGATATGAATGAGATTTTGGTGTATTGGTACATGCATATATTTTTTTGGTCCCCATTGCCCTTCTCTACCTTGCCTTCCCTGCCCTTGATCTTCCCCAACTTTTAAAGTCTACCTTTTAGTTTCCTGTCATCTTAAATATAGATTTAGTTTAGTATGATGGTCTCCAGCTCATCCATTTTTACGCAAATGATATGATTTCCTCCTTTTTATGGCTGAATAATACTGCACATTGTCTTTAGTAATTAACACATTGTCTTTACCTGTTTATCAGCCGATGGGCATTTAATCTGTTTCCATAGTTTAGCTATTGTGAATTATGCTGCTATAAACATGGTGCATATATCACTACAGTATTCTTTTATTCTTTTTTTTTTTATTCTTTTATTGTCTTTTATTCTTTCAGTAATTTACTGGGGGTAGTATTGCTCAATCAAGTGGCCTGTCTTTATATTTTTTTTTTTTTTGGTACCGGGGATTGAACTCGGGTCCTTGTGCTTGCGAGGGAGGCGGCAGAACCACTGAGCTAAATCCCCAGCCCTCATTTATA
>NW_004624821.1:252638-285075 GCF_000247695.1 Heterocephalus glaber | reverse complement strand
TTAATCATGTCTTGCACTATGGGCACAATCTCTGCTGTTATCTGAGAAATTATTTCTGATTTCATTTTTTCCAGATGATGTTTTGTTGCCAGTTTACAGAGTCCAGGTGATTGAGTATCACATTGTTCCATCTTGTTTCCCTTTGGGGTTGCTGTAGGTGATCTGGAAATCTGTTTTTGAGGCTTGTTTATGTGTCATTTCCATGGGGGCGGGGTGGAGGCGGTGCTGCTGGTGCCCATGTGGCTCACCTCCTCTGCCCTGGGAGTGGTGGAATGGCAGTCGGGGAGCCTCCTCCTGGGTGCTGGGATTGGCTCACCTTCTCTGCCCTAGGAGTGTGGAATGGTGGCCAGGGAACCTCCTCCTTGGTGCTGGGTTTGGCTCACCTCCTCTGCCCTGGGAGTGGTGGAATGGCAGCCAGGGAGCCTCCTCCTGGGCACTGGCCACACATTCTTAAATAACGACAGGGATATGTTCTGGCAGCTCAGTGGTTAAATGAATTGGTCGCTAAGAAGAATTGTTTCTAGTATGTACAGTACAATATTCAGAACAAATAAATTGTCAAAGGAAACTCCAACCTGATGACTTTGCTTTTATTTGCATAACACTTACATGCTATACTATAATGTGTAACAGAGCATTAAACTACAGTACTGTATAGTATAGTACAATCAGCAAAAATTACAGTATTATACTTTAGAAGAAGCCACCATAGGGCTGCATTGTAGCTCACATTCCTGCACTGAAAGTCTGAATGTGGGTTGTAAGTCTGAGCGGCAGGTAGTAAGTCTGAACAGTGCATCTTGGTTGTTGTTAAATGTGCAGGTTGTTAAACAAAGAATATCTGTATATCAAATGGTGGTAAGTGATATGAATCAAAATAAAGATAAAAGAGATAGATAAAGAGGAGCATCTTAACATAGGGTGTAAGGGAAGGCTTCTCCAACAGGGGGCATTTAAATAGAAACAATACACTGCACCAGGATTAATTTTTAGATTGTCAGTAAATTATAGTTGAAGAAAATTCATTTTATTTTTAGTCTTACTCTTTTGCATTATAAGGCCACACTGATAATGGCTGTTAGGATTTGTTTCTTGTAGAAAATTCAGTCAGATAAAGAGTTCTTGAATATCTCTTTTAGTATAGTTGAAAAATGTTCGACTTACAGTGTTTTAATAATTTATGCTAATGTTATCTTTGACTCATTTTTTCTAACTATAAATTTCAGAATTGATAGAGCCAAAATAAATCTAGACAGAACACTGAATAAAAGAATACCTCCATTACCAGAGCCTGATTATCCTTCAACTGTAAGTTGTTTTCTCTTTTAAAAATGTATCCTTACATCATTTTAATTTTTAATTGAGTCAGTCTCAATCTAATTAATTTTTAAAAATAACATTTCAGATTATTTTTGATTTTTTAAAAATTTAAAATTTACTTCTTGACTTAATTATATTTTATTTGTTTGTTTTGACAGATGACCAGTGATGTTAAAAAAAAAGGAGTGAGTTCAATTTTTTAATTTCCTGTTGAAAAATGTTCAAAGAGGTTATTAAAGTTTTTTCTAAATCTACCGGTTAAATCCCATCCTAGGTTATCTCAACACTGATATAATGATAGTTATTTATCCACTCTACAAATACTTACTGAGAATCTATTCTAGGTGCTAGAGATATAAAAGAAAAAAAGAAAAAGGAAAGACACTGACCATATGGAGGACTGTATGAGACTGATTGATGGAAAATGTGATTGATGGAAAGAGGACATCATGTAAAACTTCTTTAATAGTAAAGGATACAGAGACATGGAGCTGGTTACATTTTATGCAGCATATTCCCAGACAGGACTTTAAGTTTTCTAATTCCCTAAGGTTTTCTTTGGTGATAGAGGGTTGAGGACAGTATTTCCTCATGTTTCCTCAGTATTTCCTTTTATTTATTTTATTTGTTTTGAAACAGGGTCTCACTGTGCAGTTCAGGCTGGCCTTGAACTCATTATGTAGCTGCGGCTGGCCTTATACTCACAGTAATCCTCGTGTCTCAACCTCCCAAGTGCTGGGATTGTAGGAGTAAGCCACCATGCCCGTCTAACTTCCCTGTGAATTAAGAATACATGGAAGAAACTCCTTTTAGCTAATCAAGGCTTTTGGTTTTGTTTTGTTGATTGTTTGTGGGTTTTTTTTTGGTATCAGGAATCCAACTGAGGACCTTGCATTTTCGAGGCAGGCAGCGGAACCACTGAGTTAAATCCTTGACCCCTGGTTTTGTTTTTTAAAGTGCCATTCTTCCTCCCCCTTTATCTCCAAACTTTCTAAAGAATGTCTCTCTGTTAGGTGTAAAAAACCCCATATGTGTGAGGCTGGGTAAATTGTAAGATGTATTTTAATGTATGTTTAGCATTCATACTGTTCCTCTATAGTTCTTGCTTTGTAGTGACTTGCAGTTGTAAGGCATGAAAATAGTCTTCACTCCTGAACCCACTCCTCTTGGGAATGTGGCTTTTAGGAACTCCACTACTTCATCATTGATATCACAAGTGACCACTGTTTGCCAAATCCAAAGGATATTTTTTTCAGTCCTTCTCTCTAGAGCTTCACTGGACTTTTAAAAATCTTTTTACTTTAAAATATTTGGTCACATGGATCAGTGGAAGAGTAGAAACTCAGAGCTGGGGATTTAGCTCAGTAGTTCCACTGCCTGCCTTGCAAGTGCAAGGTCCCGAGTTTGATCCCCAGTACCAAAAAGAAAGAGTAGAAACTCAGAATTAGTCCCACACTGATATTTGAAAAGGTACAAAAATCATTCATTGGAGGAAGGATAGTCTTTTTAACAAATGAGGTGGAGCAATTGGACAGTTATAAAAAGCAAAACAAAATTCTTATTGTAAACCTCACATCTTACACAAATGTTAACCAAAAATTGATCAAAGGATAAATATAAAATGTAAGACTGTATAAAAAACTTTTAGAAGAAATTACAGGAAAAACATAAAATAATATTTTCAGAAGAAAACAGGACTAGAGAAAGTTCTTTTTTTTTTTTGAGACAGTGTCTCTCTCTGCTGCTCTCAAACTCACTATGTAGCTCAGACTGGCCTCGAGCTTGTGATCCTCCTGCCTCAGACTCTGGAGTGCTGGGATTACAGGCATGAGCCACCATGCCTGGCAAAGAGTTCTTAAGCATGACCTCAAAAATACAATTTATAAAGAATACCAATAAATTGAATTTCATCAAAATATAAAATTATTACTCAGTATTAAGAGGATGAAAACCAAGCTATGTAGTGGGAAAAAATATTCACAAATCACATATCTAACAAAATACCTGTATCTAGAATATAGAAAGAACTCTCAAAACTCAACAGTATAAAAATGAGTAGAAGACATGAATAGACATCTTACCGAAGAGGATATATGGATGGCAAATAAGCATATGTTAATCATTAGGAAATACAAATTAAAATCATGATGAATTTTTACTGTATACCTGTTAGAATGGTTGAAATTTTAAAATGACAATTCCAGTTGACTTTAATAATGCTGACCATTATTCCTTTTCTTATATTCCTTTATATTTATTTTTCTGGCTCTAATAATTTCTCTATCATCTTTATCAGTTCTTCCTTGTCTGCCTATAGTTACTTAGTTCTCTTTCCTTTAATTTTCTTGGAGGATTCTCTCCATTTCTGATTTCAAATACCTTCATATTGTGATAACTTTCAGAGATTTTCATACACAAATACCTCCATGACACACTTCCATTCTAGTTGTTATTATTACTTTGCAATTACTCATGCTTCAAATATTATTTTCCCCTCCTGAACTACCCATTTGTCCTATATAATTAGTCCCTACATGCTGTGAATATTGATCAGATCAGTACCATTCTTGTTTTAGTAAATTAGATCAGAACTTCATCTCTTGTCTTGACAACAGCCTTCAATGGCTTCCTGTGTAGAATTAATGCTTAATGTGAGACACAAGACTGCCTATAATGTGACCCTTGCCTCTTTGCCAGTCACACTGTTCTCTCACTATGCTGTGTACTACACTTTATGCATCATTATGGATTTGCTTATAATTCCTTAAGAAAATAGAATATTTTTCTTTGGTGCTTTTGCCCTAGTATGTCTTCTGACCGTCCATGTTTCCTTTTACCTGTTTGTCTCTAACTTAGCTCAGCTATCACTTCCAGAAATCCTTCTCCTATTCCATCATAAATTTACCATCTGAACCATTTTTAAGTGTACAATTTAGTAGTGTTAGGTGTTTTCACATTGTTGTGCAAACCAATCTCCATAACATTTTCATTTGCAAAACTGAAACTGTATACTTCTTAATTAACAACACCCCATTTCCTCCTCCCCACAGCCTCTGGCAACTACTCTTAGTGTTTTGTTTCTATGAATTTAATGAGTCTAGATACCTTATATAGGTGGAATCATACAGTATTTTTCTGTGTGTGTGTGTGTGTATATGCTGGGAACTGAACACAGAGCCTTGCTGATGCTAAGCATATGCTCTATTACTGAACTACACCCCGAGTCAGTATTTTTTTGTGTGTGATTGGCCTATTTCACTTAACATATCGTCCTCCAAGGTCACTCATCCCCTAAATTTTAAAGGCTTTCTTTGTACTTTATCTGAGATGTATGTTGCAGATATTATCTCCTAGATCAATTGTCTTTTGACATTATTATTATTATTATTATATCTATTTTTTTTTTGGTACCAGGGATCGAACTTGGGACCTTGAGCTTGTGAGGCAGGCAGCAGAACCACTGAGCTAAATCCCCAACCTTTTATTATATTTTTCTTTCTTTCTTTTTTTGGTACCAGGGATCAAACTTGGGTCCTTGCACTTGCGCAGCAGGCAGTGAAACATATTATATTTTTCTTTTTTTTTTTTGGTACCAGGGATCGAACTTGGGTCTTTGTACTTGTGCAGCAGGCAGCGAAACCACTGAGCTAAATCCCTGGCCCTATATTTTTCTATATATATATATTTACTTTTATGTAGTCAGAATTTATCACTTTTTTCTTTTGTAAATCTGGAATTTGAATCATAGGAAATTTTTCCCTATTCTCAAGTTATAGAATACTTTATTCTTTTTTATCCCAAGTCCTTGTATAGTTTCAATCTGTAAGTTTAATTTATGGTCTGCTTGAACTTTATTCTTGTGTATGCTGGGAGGTATGGATTTATCCTTTCCCTACATTTTTTTCTAGAATTATTTATTAAAATATTATTTTTTGCCCCAATAATTTGAAACATGTTCATCATGTGCTAAATTTTCTGATGTACTTGTATATTTCTTGATTTTTTTTTTTTTTTTTTTTTTTGGTGCTGGGGATCAAACTCGGATCCTTGAGGTTGCAGGGCAGGTGGTGGAACCACTGAGCTAAATCCCCAGCCCTATTTCTTGATTTTTAAATTCTTTTATACTGACCTATTTGTGTACCTATATCACTTGTATCAATTATAGAGGCCTTTTAGTATGTTTGACTGTCTCCTAGGGCCCATCCTCCACTATAGATTTTCTCTCTTGAGATTTTCTTGATTATTCTTGCATGTTAATTATCCACAAGAACTTTAGATCAACTTGTCTAGTTTCATAAAAATATTGTGTAGATATTTTTGTTGGAATTTGGAATTGTGTTCATTTTGGGACAAACTGAAATTTTCATGATGTTAAGATGTCTTTACTAAAAGTAAGTGTTGTTCACATGTATTTTTTGTTAGACTCTTCATTCTTATGAAAGAATTAGGGAAATTATACTCCTGCTTGTTTGTTTTTTTATTAGTGATACTAGAGAGTGAACTCAGGGCCTTGTCGTTGAGGTACATTCCCAGCTCTTTTTATTTTTTGAGACAGGGTTTTGTTAAGTTGTCCAGGCTAAGCTTCAATTTGAGATCTTCCTGCCACAGCCTCCCACGATGTAGGGATTGCATGCATGCACCACCATGCTGGATTTATACTATTATATTAGAATATAATTGGGGTAGGGGATTTAGCTCAGTGGTTTTGCCTCCTGCTGTGCAAGCGCAAGGACCCAAGTTCGATCCCCGGTACCAAAAAAAAAAAAACTAAGGATAGATTATAATCTGTAAGAAAGCATGAGGTTTGTCTGTTTTGTTTAATACTATGTACTCAGCATTCAGAACAATGTTTGAATATTTGTTGAATTAATGAATATCTGTTAAATGAAGGAATAATATGTTAAAGGATTTTTGCTTTGCCCTGAAAAAGTTTTGAATCTTTGTTTTGCCCTGAAGAATATGCCAAGAATGTTAATTTGGCAAGAATTCATCACACATTAAAAAAATGGATAAAATATTTTCTTTGTAGGAGATATATTTGGGTAAAATGGTTTTTATTTTGAAAACATATACTTTTTGAGAATATTTTTATTCTAGGAAAATATTGTCTTAAGAAAGGAGAGCTCAGGAGTTATACTGAAATGTTGTACCACTCAGAACATTTAATTTTTTTTGTGTCCTCAGTTGAACTATAATTACATGAAGCAGTGTGTGGAAAGTAGTCCTATCGTGCCTATTCAGCAGGAATGGCTGGATCACATGCTAATGCTGATACCTGAGCCTTTAAAAGAAGGGAAAGAAAGAGAAGAAGTGCTTGAATGCCTCATAAATGAGGTGTCAAGTGACTTTGAAAAAAGCATGAAGAGATGTTTGGGTAAGTAGCATTTAACACGCACTGAGCTTCTTTTGCCTTTGCCCTAATGTTGAATCAAAAGTAGAAGCAAAATGAATACTGAATATCATGTATTTAAACTATGTATATTTCCTAGATATTTCTTTTACTTAAGATTTTATTCTGAGCCTATAATGTAGTCAAAATCTCTGTGATTTAAGGCTACTTACTATAATTTTTGTGTTTATTAGCTAATATGTATAGCTTTTTATTTTTCATTTTGTCTTTATAGCTTTAGCTACCCTATTTGCAGTATTGTTAAGAAATATTAATATATTTTGGAAGATTTGTTAGCAATTTAACTTTGTTTTTTAAAATTTTATTTTATTGGTACATTTTAGGTATACGATATAATGACATTCATCATTGGAAATTTGTACCTTTACATAATCTCTCTTGGTTCTTATTTTTACCCCGTTCCCCTGGCCTCCCTTCAACCCCTCCATCCCTCCCTATTTACAAAGACTTTGTTTCCATTTATTCATTTTCTCATATTAATTCCATTCCCTTCTTTCCTTTCCCCTACCCCTCTCACTTCCCCTTCCCCTTTGCCCCTTTTCTTCCTATTTCACATTATCTATTATATCTTTTAGTCCTTATTTACACTTTTAGTTTCTCACACAGGAATTTAACTTCTGATTTTTCTAAGGATAATTCTTTTCTTTTTTAATGGACAAAAATTGCATATATTTATCATGAACAACATGTTTGAAATATGCATACATTGTGTAATGGCTAAATTGAGCCAGTTAACTTGTTCATTATCTCATGTATTTATCATTCTTTTGTGGTGGGAACACTTAAAACCTACTCTGTTAGCAATTTTCAAGAATAAAATACATTGTTTTTCACTACAATCGCTATATTTTGTACAATAAATCTCTTGAACTTATTCCTTCTATCTGACTGAGATTTTATATCCTTTGACCAACATCTTGCTAACTCCTTTCCCTCACTGCCTCTGTAATAACCATGAAATAAATTCATAAATGGATATGCCTGACTTTTGAGTAGATAGGATGCAAAGAACTGAGAGTTAAGAGCTTTTCTGTATCTTAATGTACTGACAAAGTATGGCCCAAATAGTATTAACAGCTTGATTTTGTTTCAACTAAATAAGTTTTTTCTTATACTCATTTCAGTGTAGTACTATAAACTATACCATCCAATATAAAAAGACACTATTTTGGTGTGTGGTACTGGAGATTGAGGGCCTGAGTGCATGCTAGGCTCTATCACTGAGCTATATCTCCACTCCAAAAGGTTAAGAGACTTTGATATGGATAAATATTGCAGATTTTCAAGAAATATTAATATATACATGTATTTTAGTGCAGAGTGTTCTTGTGAAACCGCCAGTTAAATGGCTTGAAGATGGTGGATCCCCTTTACCTGAATCCCCTGTGTAAGTAAATTATTTTAAAAACAGTATTTCATTTATTTATTTATTTATTTATTTATTTATTTATTTATTTATCTATGGATTGAACAACAGGATTTTATTTTCCTGCATTTCTGGAGTTTAGACATCCCAGATCAAGGTGTTTGTGGTACTGGTTTCTTCAGAGGCTGCTCCTCTCAGCCATCTTCTGTCTGTGTCTTCACATTGTCTTCCCTCTGTGTCATTTAGTTTTTAGTGCAGCTTGGAAATGAACTGATCTCAGTTTCAAGTCTACAGTTGTGAAGCTCAAAAGTATTTTTGAAACTTAGCTAAAAAACTCCAAAGGTTTTCTCTACTCCATGCTTGTATAATTCTGTTTATATACATACACATATACATATACATATACATATACATATGAATGTCCAGTTCAACTTGTCCTTGAGTAAGCTTTGGTGTATGCCAGAGAGATTTTTACATCCTTTCTCCCTAACCCTAAAGAATATGTTCTTTTATATTTGTGTTTGATAACTGAACCAGAGCAGAGTAAGAATAAGTAAGACACTGAGGTTTGAATGTGTTTTTTTAGTAAAGGTGTATCTTCTAAGGCTCCCACTGCTGACCACAGTTTCTTCCCAATCCCCACTTTGCTCACTTTAATATTAATTCCATGCCATAAACATAATTTCATAAAATATAGGGTTATTATTTTAATCATGTTTGATAATTGTGTTTTGCTTTTTCAGAGGACTAGATTATTCCAATCCTTGGCATTGTAGCTATGTGAAGGCAAGGAATCAAATATTATCTACTTTGCACATTGTTCATCCAACTATGAAAATGTTACTGGACATTGGTTATACAACATTTACTGATACAGTTTTGCTGGACTTTACAGGAATTAGGTAAAATCCAGTGTTTATTAATTGATATTTAAAATTTGAATGTCTCCTTGTCTAGTATATATTTTTCTTTTTCTTTTTCTTTTTTTTTTTTGGTACCAGGGATCGAACTTGGGTCCTTGGGCTTTCGAGGCAGACCTTGGAACCACTGAGCTAAATCCCTGGCCCGTCTAGTATACATTTTTGATTGTATAATTTTTAAACTGATTCATAATCTTTAAAACATTTCTTTAGATTTTAGAATTTTAAAAATGTATCTTTTTTCAACAGTGTGTATCAAGACCAAGATCTGTCATTTGTATCAAATTATTTTTCTTTTCCTCATAAATAGAGCTAAAGGCGCAATTGATTGTGAAACACTGAAAAATGATCTATCAATTCAAGCTAAAAAGGCAGAAGAAAAGATAATGAACACATGGTATCCAAAGGTTATAAATCTCTTTACCAAGAAGGAAGCACTAGAAGGCATTAAGTCTGAAAAATTGGATGCATTTTATAACTGTGTTTCCACACTCATGTCAAATCAGGTAAATATATTTTTTTATCTTAAGTGATAACTTTGTTAAAATTAGTTCAGTATTTAGTTAAATTAAATTAATTAATTAATTTATTTTTTTGTTACTGGGGATCAAACTCGGGTCCTTGCGCCTGTGAAGCAGGCGGTGAAATCACTGAGCTAAATCCCTGGCCCCAGTTCAGTATTTTAAGTAAGATTATATTTAAAAGGGCCAGAGATTTAGCTCAGTGGTTCCGGTGCCTGCCTCACAAGCGCAAGGTCCTGAGTTCGATTGCCAGTACCAAAACAAAACAAAACAAAAGATTATATTTAAAAATAGTACTAAGTAATTATTTTATAAGTTTGAAATATTTTTGTTATAAGTTTATTTAAATAAATTTAGAAAAATTGTTTCTGAAGCAGTCTAAAATGGGAAGGGGCTGGGGATAAAGCTCAGTGGTAGAGTGCTACCACGTGTGAGGTGGATATAGTTCAGTGGTAGACTGTGTACCTAACATGTGTGAGGCCCAGTCCTCAAAAAAAAAAAAAAAATACTATACTGGGCCACTGATTTAGCTCAGTGGTGCTGTGCCTCCCTGACAAGCATAAGATCCTGAGTTCGATCCCTGGTACTGGGGGAAAAAAATGCTATACTGAAATGAGTTTTTATTTGTATGAAATAAAATTGTGAAATTTTAATGTGATTATGGATATACTGAAAACTATAAAGGTAAGAATTTTTAAATGAGTGGGGGTTTTTTTGGTACAGGGATTGAACTCAAGACCTTGTGCTTGCGAGCCAGGCACAGTGCCACTGAGCTAAATCCCTGGCCAAAATGAGTGTTTTGAGGCAGGTGGCCCGTACTACTGAGCTAAATCCCCCAAATCTCTCTCTCTTTTTTTTTTTTTCAAAATGAGTGTTTTGAAGGGAGAGTCTGTGAGAGTGATTTCTCAGTGTACTACTTATTTCAATTGATAGGAAATTAGTGCTTCAAAAGAAAATAAGTATTTTTTTGTTTTTTTGTTTTTGAGAGAAAGCCCTGCTGTGTGGTTCAGGCTGGCTTCAAAATCATGATGATCCTCCTGCCTCACCCCGCTGAGTGCTGGAATTACAGGTGTGCACCACCATGCCCAGCTAAGGAAATAAATCTTGATGAATATTTAAAAAATAAAGTCCTCTGGGTGGGTGAGAGCATACCTGTAATCCCAGCTATTCAGGAAACTGAGGCAGGAGGATCACAAGGTCGAGGCCAGCTTGGGCAACTCAGTGAGATCCTTTCTCAAAAAGAGTGGAGATATAGTTCAGGGCTCTCTGGGCTAAATTCCGAGTTCTGTAAAAACCAAACCAAACCAACCCCCCCCCCCCAAAAAAAAAAACCCAAGAGTCATCTAAATTGAAACAGAAGTCTATGGCCATAGCACCCTGAATGTGTCTGATCTCATCTAAATTGAAACTGAAATTTTAACTTATGGCCAATACTGAGTAGTTCTCAATAATAGTTTTTTAATTTTTTCATTTTTCCTCAAAACTCTCCTCTGAATTTTGAGTTGGTCTTTGTGATTGAATCCTTACATTCATGTTCAAAGACTTTTTTTTTTGGTTTGTTTTTTGAGACAGGGTCTTGCTATATAGTTTAGCTGGTCTTGAACTCACTATGTAGCTCAGTCTGACCTCAAACTTGTGGCAATCCTCCTGCCTCTTGAGTGCTAGAATTTAAAAAAATTTTTTAATTAATAAATTTTATTTTATTTTATCCCATTCCCCCCCTCAAGACCCTCCTCACCCTATGTACAAAAGCTTTGTTTCCATTTTTTCCTTCTGTTTTCACTTAAAACAATTTTTTAAATGAGAGGAAAGTCTAGAAATATGAATGATTACTTGGCTCACGATTAAAGGCAATAAGCTAATTTTCTATAGTTTTATCGGAGTATGTTAATATAAGGACCATGTTAGTAAATACGTTTTTGGAAATTACTAAATTCCAAGTTAATTGGTACTTATTTTGTTGTCAGTAAAGTCTTATTCAGAATGTTATTGATCATCTTTAAATGCCAGAGTATTAATTTTGTGTAATTGACTTAGGAGAGCCTTAAATTTTTAATGTTGTATATGTATAGTTCTACAAAAAGTTGGTTTTTTTGGTTTTTTTGGTACCGGGGATCAAACTCCTGTCCTTGCATTTGCAAGGCAGGCAACAGAACCACTGAGCTAAATCCCCGGCCCTACAAAAACAGTTTTAAGAAAAACTTTTGTTTTTTGGTGAGGCTCTCCAAAGATTCCATGAATTTTGCCTTTCATATTTAAAAGGATAGTATACCTATTTAATAGCTTTGTGTAACACTGTAACTAATATATATGGTTTGCTTTCCACCTTTACTGTCTTAAGAGAACTAGGATTGTTTTGTAAGAAGTAAAGAAATGAGTAGAGTCATATTTTAAAGATCATTCAGATCCATATTTGCCTGCTGCATTAAGTTTTCAACAGTTGGGTCTATATAAAAATGCATTTTCATAGTTAGAAACAGGTTGTGCATATTTCTAAGTTCCAGTAGCTTTATTTTCATCTAACATCATGCAGGAAATATAGCTCCTAGAGGAAAAAATACCTTAGTTCTATTGTTTGATGATTTTTGTGATATAATGAATATGTGGTATAAATAACAGTAGATCTCAAATTTCTAAGGGTTTTGAATTGGCTCCCAGAAATTCTTGAATATTTAACAACTGGCTCTTGTGACAAAAGGAACTAGTTCTAGTACACCATACCCCATGTGTATGTTGCCCTATTATATGCTCACTTTTAGGTGTCAGGCCAGCTTTACTCCCATTCTTCACGTTTTCTCTTCTGAAATATTTTGTGTGCCAAGGAAAGACTAAATAAAGAATATAGAAAATTCTGCATTGGCATTTTACATTGTTGATATTCTATTTTTAAAATTTTGGTTTGCATATTATTTATTCTATTTATTGTTTTAGACTATTTTATTAAGAATATATTGTACTGAGTGCCGGGGACTTAGCTCAGTGGCACCGTGCCTGCCTTGCAAGTGCAAGGTCCTGAGTTGGATCCCAGGTACTAAAACAACAACAAAAAAGAATATATTGTACTGAATGATGATAATTTCCAGACTGAATGGATTGATAGAATGTTTTCATTATACACAACAAATTACTGATTTTACTTAAAGGGTGAATTTGTAGTTTCTAAAATAAGTTATTTATGATGTTATGCAGATAAAGGATGTCTTAAGGAGAACTGTAGAAGGATTTGTAAAACTGTTTGATCCAAAAGATCAACAAAAGCTGCCAATATTTAAGATGGAATTGACATTTGATGATGATAAAATGGAATTTTGTCCTACTTTTCAAGATTTGGAAGATGTTATTTTAGGTTTGGTAGAGCGAATAGCTGAAGTTCTGCAGGTATTACATCATCCCTACATATCAGGTTTCTTTTTATGGCTCTATTTCAGAATTTTAAGTTGTTTGTATTGAATCCCTATGAAGTGTTTATATACATAAATGCTCTTTATTTTCTTCCCCCAAATTATTTTAAATTAGAAAGTACTTTTTCTTTGAAAACATCTCCTGTTTGAAGATGATATATTCCTTCTCTTGTTTTTATAGTCATGAACTGATATTTTTATGCATGTCTCATCTTCCTTACTGAGGTGCAAACTTTTTAAAAACAAGGTCTAATATTTTTGTTCTTTCTAAAGTTCACTAGCATAATCATGTTGACATTGTAATTAATAAATGTTGAATAATAGAAAACTGACCCAACCTGTTGTTTTGGAGTTTTTTGGTTTTATTTTGTTTTTTGTTTTTGTTTTTGTTTTTGTTTTGTTTTTGAGACAGGGTCTCACTTTGTACTTCAGATTAGCCTTGAACTCACTATGTATCCTAGGCTGGGTTTTATTTTTTTTTCCCTTTTGAGACAAGGTCTCACTATGTAGCCCAGGGTGGCATTGAACTCACAGCAATCCTCCTGCCTCATCCTCCTGAGGACTTGGTACTACAGGTGTGCGCCACCATGCCTGGCTCCCAGGCTGTTTTGAATTCACAGCAATCCTCCTGCTTCAGTCTTCCGAGTGCTGGAATTATAGGCATATGCCACCATGCCTGGAAAAACTTGGTTTTGTATTGGACTACAAACTCTTATATATTATTATTTTGTGTTGCATTATCTTTTCTTGGACCAAAGAAGTCTGTTAAAAAATATAGTATAAGATGTCCATACAGACTGATTGCACAGTTAGATATTTATTATATATATTTTATTTTCATTTGTTTTAGAACATCCAAACAGTACCCTCTTGGTTATCAGGAACTTCAACACCTGTAAATCTTGACACAGAACTTCCCGAACATGTGTTACAGTGGGCTCTTAATACCCTGAAGGTGGCAGTACATCAGAACTTAGAAGGTGCAAGAAAACATTATGAGACATATGGTATATATGAAATTTTTAATGTTACATGTCTTTTTATTATTTTATTTTAAACTAAGATTTGATCAGATATTTGGTTGTCTGAGACTGCTTGGAAAGAGCTGAAGAGCCAGAAGTGAGCATATATTTGTTTGCTTTTGGCATAGTGAAGGATCAAACCTAACAAATTTGAATTTTGTTGCTTGATCCAAAGGGTGAATGTTAACTGAAGCAGGGTGGTAAAATCAAAGAGTAGAAAGAATAGATATTGGAATAAGGAGAAAACTAAATAAATGGTAAAAATCAAGGTAATTTCTGAGAATAGTTTTGCAAAAGCTGCAGCTCAGTTTATTGGTCTCTTCAAGTGTGTGTATGAGATCAGGATGGGTAGTTGTTGTTTGTCTTTTAACCCAAATCATCTATTTACTGGCATATCTGTACGTCTAAGTTATTTTAAAAGCCTCAGGTAGTCTATTAGCTTCATTTAAAATTTTATTTAATTTGATTTGCTTATTAAATCTTTTTTCCTATCCATTCCTTTAAATGTAATAATCCATGTATTAATAACTGAGTAGAGTACCTATTGTATGATCATGTAAAAAGCACTTTACCTTTTATTGAGATTTTAATTAGATTATTAATTTTCAGTTGAAAAATATAATTGGCTCCTTGATGGGACTGCAGTTGAGATGATAGAGGCTTTTCAGGCAGAGGATCATACTTTTGATGAATATACAGAGGTAAGGGGTAATTTTGTTTTTTATTAATGCTTTTAAAATTTCTTTTTAAATTAGGATATTTTTATTCTACATATATGTGCTTCAATTAAAGTAAGTAATTTATTATCTGAACTATCATTTTAGCAAACTCATTGATTCATCTCATAATTTCTTTAGGCATTCATTTACTCACCATTGATTTAAAACAATTCCTTATCACATTCAGGCACCTAGTAAGATGCTGATGATGCAAAAATAAATAATATGAGTAAGATGTTTGTGATACAAAAATAACTAACACAAAAAATATTTATCTTTAGGAGACTAGATTTGGCCTCTGGGAGCTTGACAGAAATAACAACTATGAAATACTGTATTGAGATAAATACTGTAATGGAGATATGAACAAAGTGTTGTGGGAACACATGAGTCAAAATGATTACTTTTGCTTTGGGAAAGTGAAGGTCTCATGTAAGAAATTAAAAGTGAGCTAGGCTTTGAAGTAGACATTTGTAGACAGAGAAGCAAGGAAACAGAACTTGAACAAAACCTAAAGTATTCAAAAGTGTTCACAGAACAGCCAGTAAATCCACATAGCTAAAGAAGGGGTAACAGGAATACAGTAGATGGCAGATTTGGAATATGATGAAGTTGGAAATGTAAGTTGGAGCCACACTGGAAAATCTTGCTCAAGAGTTTGGCTTTGTTCTGAAAGCCTGACCTTTATTTTGTCTATATCAGTTGTTCATTCCGTTTTATTCCTGAGTAGTATTTCATTGTATGGATATACAATTTGTTTATCCATTTGCCTTTTGTTGAATATTTGGGTTGTTTCTAGTTATTGGTTATTATAAGTGAAATTAGTATGGTGTTTTACTTACAAATCTTTGAGTGAACATGCTTTCATTCTTCTTCCTAGGAGTTGGACTGCTGGGTGGTATGAGTAATGTATGTTTAATTTTTGGGCTGGAGATTTAGCTTAGTGGTTCTGCTGCCTGACTTGCAAGTGCAAGGACCTGAGTTTGATCCCCAGTACCAAGGAAAAAAAAAAAGAAACTGATTTTTTAAAAGTTGTCATATACTTATACTTTTATCAGCAGTGTATGAGACTTTCAGTTCTTCTGCATCCTTTCCAGTCTTTGGGATTATCAGTCTTTTTTACTTTAGCCATTCTACTCTGTGCATTTTCATATTTCATTATGAATTTAATTTGTATTTCCCTGATGCCTGAGGATATGAGTATCTTCACTGTGTTATTTCTCTCTCCCTCTCTCTGTCTTCCTTTTTTTTTTTGTTACAGGAATCAAACTCAGGGCCTCATGCTTGCCAGGCAGGTGCTGTGCCACTGAGCTGCATTTCTGGCTACTGTGTTATTTTTCATCTGTGCATTTTTTTTCAAAATGAAGTGTCTGTTCTATAGTTTGCACATTTAAATTGGATTTTGTATTTTATGGTTGAGGTATAATGAATATATATATCATTGTAATAATTCTTAGTATTGAATTTTAAAGGTTCTTTGTATAGTCTGGGTAAAAGTCCTTTATCTGAAATATATTTTATGAACGTTTTCTTTCAGTTTGTTTCTTGACTTTTCGTTTTTGTAATGATATCTCTTAAGGAGCTAACATTTTAAATTGTAATGAATTCCAGTTATAATCTTCTTTTAAGGTTCATGCTTTTTGTGTCCTATGAAATCCTCCTATTCAGTGATTATAAAGATTTACTTCCATGTTTTCTTCTAGAGGTTTTATAGTTGTAGCTTTTACATTTAGATCTGACCCATCACAAATTAACTCTTTTATATGATGTGGGAGGGATATGGATTGTGGTTTAATTTTTTCTATGTGGATATCCAAGCTACTCCAGAATCATTTATTGTAAATATTATGTTTCTCAATTAAATTGTCTTGGCATCTTTTACTTCTAAATTTGTAAGTCTGTTTCTGAATTACCTATTCTTCTCCATTGATTTATGTATCTATTCTTATGTAAGTACCACAGTCATGATTTTCATAGTTTGATTGTAAGTTTTTAAATCACACAGTGTAAATTCTCCAATTTTGTTCTTTTTCAAAATGATTTTGACTATTCTAGGTCCTTTTCATTTTCATAAAAGTCTTAAAATAGCCCATTCATTTTTAAAGAAATCAGATGGAATTTTGGTTAGGATTGATTACATTGAATCTCTGTATCAGTTTGGGAAGAATTGCAGTCTTAAAATTGAATCATTCAATTTATTACCATGGTATGTATTTCAAATGTTTTGGACTTTCTTCACTATCTTTCAACAACATTTTGTGGTTTATATTGTCCAGGTCTTGTACATATCTTGTGAATCTATTGTTTTTATTAGCAATTTTGATTTTCATTGCTAACATGTACAAACACAATTTTTATATATTGATCCTTTATCTTGACACCTTATGGTTCTAACAGCTTTCTTTAAAAGATTCTTTAAATTTTTCAATATATGTATATCATATAAATTGCAAATCCAGATTGTTTTTGTTTTCCCTTTTCTATCTAAATGCATTTGTTTATCTTGCTTTGTTGCACGGAGTAGGGTTGCCAGTGCAGTGTGGAGTACTAGCAGTGAGAGAGATCATCTTTATGGGAAACATTCAGATTTTTTCACCATTAAATATTGTAGACATAAGTTTCTCAGTAGATACCTTTTATGAGGTAGGTGAAATTCCTCTCTCTTCTAGTTTTGTCAAGAGTTTTGTTTTGTTTTTGAGACAGGGTCTTGCTATGTATTCCAGCCTGACCTTGAACTTACTATGCAGCCCAGGCTGGCTTTGAACTCATGGAAATCCTCCTGCCTCAGCCTCCAGGGTGTTGGGATTACAGAAGAGTGTTGTTTTTTTTTAATCATAGGAGGATGCTGGATTTTGTCAAATACTTTTGCCGCATATATTTGAGTTGATCACATGGTTTTTCTCTTTTTGTCTGTTAATATTTTGAATTATATTTATTGATGTTTATATGTTAACCCAATGTTGCTTTCCTGGGATAAACCCAAATTACTCCCAAAATGTAGTGGCTTAAAAATAAAAAGTTTGTTATCTCACATTATCTGTGGATCAGGAATCCAGCTAGGCTTAATGAAATGCCTTTGTCTCAAGGTCTCTCATAAGGTTACAGCCAAGCTGTCAACTGGGACTGTAATTTCGTTAAAGGCTTGGCTGGGAACAGAATCAGGCTTTCGAGTTCAGTCAGGTGGTTGTCGACAGATTCATTATCCCACAGGCAGTTGAAGTTCTATTCCTTGATTCATACATATTTAGGGTTAAATCTTGATGTACACCCATTATTAGTATGGAGTGCCCCT
Source organism: Heterocephalus glaber (assembly GCF_000247695.1). The sequence continues at coordinate 267,104 of NW_004624821.1, read as the reverse complement.
TTTATCCCTGAAAAAATTTTATATTCTGAAATCTTTTTTTCTGATACAAATACTCTCTAGCTTTCATTTTTATAAAGAATTTTACTGAAGTGTAATTCACATATTATATAAGTATTTAGAACATATTCACAGTTTCCATATGCCATATACCATAGAAACATCTAATTCCTCTTAAAAAAAAAGAGCACTCCATATCCTGTGGCTCTCACTTCCTAACCCAAGCACAAGCTGTAAACAACTACTCATGTTTTCTGCCTCTATATATTTGTGTGTGTTAAGTTTTCATATAAACTAAATAATAAAGTATGTTATCTTTTGTTCCTGAATTCTTTAATTTATCATAACATGTTCAAAGTTCACTCGTGTTGTAGCACATAGGAGTACATCATCCTTTTTATGACTGAACAGTATTCCATTTTATAGATATACAGTACTATCCCCTTGTCCATGAATTTGTTTTCTGTTTTCAGTTGCCTGAGGTCAACTGCAGTCCAAAAATATAAATACAATAAGAGTGTGTTTGTGTGTGTGAGACGGAAAGACCACACTAACATGACTTTTATAAATTAAGCCTTAGCATATATATATATGGGAAAAACATATATGTTTTGGGGTTGGGACTTTTGCACTTTCAGGTGTTCACTAGGGCTGTTGGAACATAACCTCTGTAAGATATCTATACCACAGTTCTTATTTATAAGTTAATACACATTTGGATTGTTTCTGGTTTTTTTAATATTGTGAATGAAATGACTATGAATACTCATGTGTGAGCTTTTGTGGGATGAATTCATTTCTCTTGAGTATCTGCCTAGGATGAGAATTGCTAGATCATATGGTTACTCAGTGTTTAACATAGTGAAGAGGATCACAGAAGAAATCAAGGAAGAAATTAGAGAGTTCTTAGAAACAAAAGATAATACCAGTACAATATACCGGAACCTATGAGACTCAATGAAAGCAGTCCTAAGAGGGAAGTTTATACCTGTGAATTCCCTCATCAGAAAAGCATAGTGAGCCCAAATAAATGACTTAATAGGGCCAGGGATTTAGCTCAGTTGTTCCTCTGCCTGCTTCACAAGTGCAAGGTCCTGAGTTCAATCCCTGGTACCAAAAAAAAAAAAAAAAAGAGAGACTTAATGATGCACCTCAAGGTTCAAGAAAAACAAGAATAATCCAAATTCAAAGCTAGTAAAAGGAAAGAAAGTATAAAGATCAGAGTGGAGATTAATGAAATTGAGGCAAAAACAAACAGCAGATTGGGCTGGGGATTTAGCTCAGCAGTGCCATGCCTGCCTGGAAAGCACAAGGTCCTGAGTTTGATTCCTGGTACCGAGAAAAAAAAAAATGGCAGGTTGAAAAATTCCTTAGTGAAAAGTTAGGTTTAAAACAAAAGACTTATGGAGACTAGAGATTAGACTCAGTGACAGAATGTATGTTTAGTGTCTGTGAGGCCCTGGGCTCAATATCCAGTGCATGCGCACATGCACACACACACACACACACACACACACACACACACAGATTTATGCAAAAATTGGAAAAATTTTAATCACTTAGCAAAATGAAATGAATTTATCTTTATATGATTAAGATTTTCAACATAATGTGGTTCTATAAAATCACTGATGAATTAAAAAAATCTATGCATTTTATTTTGTTTTTTTTAAGTTTATAGAAAAATTTTTCAGTCTTGCTTCAGAAATAATGCTTTTGCCTCAGTGGGTTCATTACCCTATGGTCCGTTTGGATTGTGAAGATTTGAAGACAGGTCTGACAAATAAAGCAAAAGCCTTTGCGAACATGTTATTAAATGACATAGCTTCAAAACATAGAAAAGAAAATGAATGGTAAGTAGAATTAATTATCATACTCAGAAAAATAGGGTCAAAAGAAATATAATAACTCTTGCTTAAAGACAAAAGATTAAAATATATAAGTAAGAATTGTACTTACCACTTTTCCTCCTTTGTTGCTTCCTAGGAAGTTTCCTTTGTAGTCCTACTGAGCTAGATTCTTTTTGGTCAATAAGATTCAAGATCAGTTTTGGGTTCTTTTTGGTTGATACTTGTATTAGTTAACTTTCCCATGTCTGGGACAAAATATCTGACACCTACAACTTGAAGAAGTAGAGAGTTAATTTGGTTATGGTTTCAGTCCATAGTTGGCTGGCTTCAAGGCTGAAACATCATGACAGAGGAAACGTGTACACCTTATAGAAGCAAGAAGCAGAGAGCAGGGGAAGAGCCAGAGAGGAAGGGGCAGGAACCAGATATAGTCCCCAAGGTCATCTTCCCATGACCCACTGCTTCCAGCGAAGCCTCACCTCCTCTTGCCCATTCAGCTAACTCACCAATGAGTTAACCCTTTGATGAAGTTAGTGCCTAACTAGGTTTTGAAACTAGGTTTTCTTTTTTGTTTGTTTTTTGAGACAGTGTCTCACTATGTAGTTCATGGTGGCTTTGAACTCACTATGTAACCCAGGCTGGCCTCAAACTTAAACTTCTCGGCAATCCTCCTGCTTAGCCTCCCAAGTGCTGGGATTACAGGCATGCACCACCAGGCCCAGCAACATGCAGCTTTAGACAGGGAATGTGTCCTGTGGTTTGTTTTCCCATTGTCGAAGCAACTCATCTTTAAATTCATTTGTTTCCTCTCTACTTCAAAGGAATCTGAGTTTGTAACTTCTGTAAAGATAACTAATAAATATATAACACCTACCACAGTGCCTGACACATGATAATAAATGTTAGCTCTTCTGTTTATTTGCCCAGAAGTAGTGTGAAAAAGTTATATGTTTTAGAATAAGAAAGACCTGAATTTGAATCTTGCCCTTGTCGTTAGCTAATTCCATAATTCTGGGCAAGTTACTCAATTTTCCTGAGCTCCAGTTTCCTGTTTTGTCAACTGTGAAGAATATCTTCCTTGCAAGTCTAATGTTATGATCGCAGATAACATTTGGAAAGCATTTAACACCATGGCTGACATGCAACAGTCACCCAATAATATTTTTAAGTGAATAAACAGCATATGAGTGTCAGCATATTTTGTACAAAAGCATACCGCATAAAAAGATATCAAGGATGGTAAAGTATTAGAACTTACACCCTTTTTTGAGAGTCTTGATAATCCTGCTAAGAGCAATGACAATGGCATAGTTAATACAAAAATGATTATATGTTTAATGTAATGTATATAATAAGTTAAAAATTATTGTACGTGTTTGGACTACATAATGATTACATTCATCATGAGTTGCTACATGTATGTAACACATCTTAATTCTTTTTATATCCCCTTTTCCTTTCCTCTCTTCCCCGACCTCCATCTCTTGTAAAGTTTTAAAATTTTTGTTGCAGTTGTCATTGTTTTTGGAAAATTCTTTCAGTTCTGTCAAAATAGCTATATCTTATAAACCCATGATATAAGACTACTTGAAAAGGGTTCACGTATCGTCCTCCATTTAGTTCATTTTTAATTCCTTCCTGTTTGAATTCCATACTTGAGATAGAGGAAATGTGAACCATGTGGTTAAGAGCAGGGTCATTATGGTTCAATTTAGATCCTGCTTAGACCACTTTACTCTCACCACATTGCCTCTTTTGCTGAAATACCTCTTCCCAGGGGACATGAATTCTGTTCTGTCAAGAAATAATGTCCCCAGGAGGATCATTGGTCTTTTTGCATTATCCACATTAATACATCCCTCCTGTATTTTTGATAATCACAAATTAACTTTAAAGCTCTGTGTGATCTGACTTCTGCTCATCTTCCCACTTTCATGCTAGGATCTTTCCTTTGGATTCATACTGGTCTATTTGCCATTCCTAATGTTTGCCAAGTTACAACTACCACAAGGCCTTTGCAAGTCTAATGTTATGATCACAAGTAACATTTGAGAGCTTTTGTGGAGGTTCTAGCAGGAGAGCGCAGCTATTTGCATACCCTTGACTGAGGAAAAGGTCCTCCTCTATCCAGGTGGCCGTCCTCTTCAACTGGGCTCACAGCTGCTTGGGAGGGACACACATGGTGCAGTGAGGGAGGAAGGAGACATCTGCCTAGCCAGCCAGACCAGCCAGACCAGCCAAACCAATCCTGATGATCAACGGGGTGACAAATGTTGCAACCAGATCACCTTCACATCCATAGAGATATCAGTTGGAAAGCATCTAACATCATGGCTGATAGGCAATAGCCACCAAATAAATATTTTAAGTGAATAAACAAGTGTATGAATATCAGAAAGTGTTTATCAGCATGCTTTGTACAAAAGCATAGCACACAAAAAGATAATCGAGGTTGGTAAAGTATTAGAACTCACCTCTTTCTTGAGTCTTTGACAATCTTGCTAAGAGCAATGACAATGGCATAATTAATACCAAAATGGTTTTTCTTGCTGAAAGCTCTTTTCGTCATATATTGATGCCTCACTTTTTTCTTCTCACCTTGATTTATGTGCTGCCCAAGTGAGGAGTTCTTCCCTCACCTTGGATATTGCTTGCCTGGAAAGGCCTTCCCTAGCCATTCTGTATGAAATAGTGATACCTTCCCTACACTTTTCCCCCTGACTTTGCTCTATTTTCCTTCACAGCACTTTCTAACTTGTGTATTTTATGCACTTTTGTTTCTCTCCTCAGCTTGAATGTAAGCTTTATTATAGTGGGAACTTGATTTTATTTGCTGATATATCTCTGGTACTTAGAAATTTGCATAACACATTGTAGGTGTTCAAATTATTTATTAAAAATGAATAATTCCCCCATATAATATAAGTGAAATATTTCCATGAACATAAGATTTATTTTTAAAATTGTTGATCATTTTTATACTTTTTTTTTGGATGGGCTTTTCCCTCTAAAATTTCTGGTAATGATATGACAATAGAGTTATTTTAAGGCACAGAAATACTATTTTATTAAATGAATTGTGGAATTAAAAATATATAATAATCATTTGATCTTTGACTTGGTATACTGTCATATTTCACAAGAGGCACTAATAATTCATGTATGTACTAATAATTATACTTAATGGTAAGTGAGAGTGTCCTATGTGCTAGAATCTTTGCATTCATTATTGCATTATAATAATCTAGTAAGAGATATTTTAACACCTTCATTTTGTGGACCTGTACTTAACAGATTTGCATAAGTTCACAAAGCTAGTAAGTAGCAACTGAGCCAAGATTTAGACTGTCTGTTCCAAGGTGGGCTCTAGGCCACACTGCTTATCTGGGTATTCAATAGAGTCGAAGAAATCACTTGAAAAAAATTTAGTATCTGTGATTTCACATGAAAATAATACCTTAATTTTCTAGATTTTATTGACATATGATGTATACTGGTTTATATCAGTTAAGCTTAAATGTATACCATAATGAACTAAGCAATTATTTTTAGGAAATGTAGTTCCTATTGTATAATCATAACAACACACCGAATATAATATTAATTACTATAAGTATAATAAAACAGTATTATATTAGTATTTGCAGTGAATTTGAAGCAATTAAGGAGCGTGCTTTAAAAGTCCCCGAGACTACAGAAGAGATGATGGATCTGATAGCTTATGTAGAAAAAGCTCGGACTGTAAGAATTCAAGAATTGGCTTTAAGGATTCAGGTAAGAAACTTTTACTTACATACTTTAAATGTTTTTTTCGTTGTGAAACATAATGTAAATACTGACAATGTGTAAAACATATATAGTGTTTATTGAAGTGACCACTCCTGCTGCTCTGCATTGCCACCTCCATAGTATATCAAGTGTCCATAAATGTGCAGATCTGTTTTAAGGCATTCTGTTTACCTCCATTAGGCCTTTTGCCTATCCTTGTATTAAGACTACACTAATGTCAACAACTAAGTGATAATAGCGGTAGTACATTTATTCTTATTCTGTTTATCATCGAGTTTTTTTCTTGTTTTTGGTCCTTAGCATTTTCATATAAATTTTAGACTTAGGTTTTCACATTCTGCAAAAATCTATTGAGATTTTCATTAGGAATATATTAAATGAATGATTGAGAGAATAGAGTTATTTACAAAATGAAGTCTCCCAATTTATGGTAAATCTTTTACTTATCTCTTCTTTAACATTTCTCAGTGTTTTATGGTTTTTTCTGTGGAGGTTGTACTCATATTTTGGGGTTGTACTCATATTCGATATTTTTTCAAGCATTAATATCTTTATGTTATATTTGATAGCATTTACATTTTTCATCTTCTGTTTGATTTTAGAATACAAAAATATAATTTATAAGAAAAATTAATAGATTTGATTTATAGAACAGTTTTGTTTTTTTAAATTTTATTTTTTCTTTTATAGAACAGTTTTAGATTTATAGAAAAATTGAGGAGTTGGTACAGACAATTCTCCTAATATGCTCCTTCCCTTCTCCCACTTAGTTTCCCCCACATGCTTAGTTTTCTCACATTAAACACCTTACATCAACATGGAACATTTGTTAAAATTAATAAACCCAATATTGACACATTATTGTTAAATAAAGTCCATAGTTTATTGGGATTTCCTTAAAAGGGGCATCATGGTAAATTTTTAGGAAAGGTACATTATGGGGGTATGTAATGCCCACATTTATTTTTTAGGAAAAAGTTTTATTGCCAGTATAAAAGTACAGTTGTGTGGCCAGAAGCCAAGTAAATGCTACAGCTATTGAAATACCTTTGTCATTTGGGCAGTACATAAAATATAGTTAATAATCTGAGTCACACTGAAATTTGAAGGAATCTTAGAGATTGTTGGTTCTTGTCTTTTTAATAAAGCCTTGGATTTTTTATTTGATGTGTTATATCTAGAGCTTCTCTTGTAGGAATCTAAACATCAGATGAGCTACTTTTTAGATACTTTAATATTTCCTCAAGAAGCCTTAACTTTAAATGCAAATGTTCTCCTGTGGCCCAAGAAGATTAATCCTATCTTTGATGAAAATGATGAGGTAAATATATTTTTCAATGTTTTTTTATTCTGACATTCAGTTGTGCACATTTAATTGCCGTACTACTTAGCATCTACCTTTAAAAACTTCATATGTCAGTATAAGTTTGAGTCTGGCAAAATTTATAATAGGCTTAGGATAGGCTTTTGGGCTTAACTCACAAGATTTAGTAAGTAGGGTAGATGACATTAAAGAAGTCATAGTTACTATGTGTATTATTAATACTAATTAAATTCAGTACCAAACTAAATACTTTTCTTTCTTTCTCTCTGTCTGTTTCTCTCCCTCCCTCCCTTCCTCCCTTCCTTCCTTCTTCCTTTCTTTTTTGAGACAAGTTCTCACTCTGTAGTGCAGGCTGGCCTTGAACTCACTATTTAGCCCAGGCTGGCCTCAAACTCAAGGCAATCCTCCTACCTAAGCCTCCTGAGTGCTGGAATTATAGGCATGTTCTACCACCCCCAGCTCTCACTTATTAAAACTTTAAATATTCATAAAAATTCCAGGAATTCCTATTCCTCTATTTTATAGGTGAGAAAAATTTTATAGATGAGAAATGAAGCAGAGAAGTTGAATAAGTTGCTTAATATCACAGAAATAAGAGGTAGCAGATTTAGATTTTTATATCTAAATGTAGTTTTGTATCTGATGGTATTTCAAAATTGAAAAAGGCCTAGTGTAAACCAGTGTATTCTACAACTGGAGGTAAGATAGATGTCTTAGTTACTTTCTCATTGCTGGGACAAAATACCTGACACCCACAAGTTAAAGAAGGAAGGGTTTATTTTAGCTCACAGTTTGTAGAGGCTTCAGTCGATAGTCAGCTGCCCCCAAGCCAGAGTGGTATGGCAGAGGGGATGGCAGATGAGAAACAGTTCATGGCAGGGTAGCCAGCAAGCAGCAAAGCAGCAGAATCAAGCTTCCTTTTCCCTTTTATCCCATCCAGGCCCCAAGCCTGTTGCTTTGTACCATTTACACCCAGGGTGAGGCTTCACAGTATCCATACCCAGAACTATACTTAACCAGTCAATGAACCGATTTAATTATAACACACCTTTAATCCATATTCCCACATCCTAAATCTAGCCATTTCCCAAAAGCCCTACCTACAAGCATATGAGGCTTTGAGGGGACATCTAGATACAAGCCATAACATTCTGCCCCTAGCCCCCAAAAGACTCATGCACATCCCTATATGCAAAATGCATTTGGTCCATCTCAGAGTTTCCAAAGTTTTAACAGTTTCATCATTGCCGAAAAGTCCAAGTTCAAAGTATCCTCTGAGATTTAAGGCAAACTTTTAGCTATGACCCTTTGTACAAATGAAAAGAAAGTTAAACATCTCCAATATACAATGGTACAAGGTAACCATTCCCATTCCAAAAGGTACAGATAGGGGGATAGAAAGAATGAGAACAAAGCAAGACCAAAATCTAGTAGGGAAACATTAGATCTTTTCAAAGCAAAGTCTTTCATCTTTGCAATTTTGAGCCTGCAAAGAGTGTATCCTGTTGCTTCTTGTGATGCCCTCAGGCCATCTTTTCTGTTGTCCTCTTCTGAAATACTTTTTTTTTTGTACCGGGGATCTAACTCGGGTCCTTGCACTTGCGAGGCAGGCGGCGGAACCACTGAGCTAAATCCCCGGCCTTCTGAAATACTTTTTATTCTAATCTTTCCAGCAACCAAGTTCTCCTCTATTCCATTTTTGCAGGCTGTAACTTCACTGGAGCTTTCTCTCTGGCCAAACTCAAAACTATTTAAATCATTCTGCTGGGCCCTTTGCTATTGATTCTCTCTCTCTCTCTTTTTTTATTGATTCTCAACATAGATCTACTTAAAAGACCCCAAAAGTAGCCACACCACCACCCAACATTAGACTGCCTTGAAATTAATTTCTTTCTTTCTTTCTTTCTCTTTCTCTCTCTCTCTCTTTTTTTTTTGAACCGGGGATCGAACTTGGGTCCTTACACTTGTGCAGCAGGCAGTGAAACCACTGAGCTAAATCCCCAGCCCTGAAATTTCTTTCTTAAAATTAATCTGCCACACTTAGTCTCTTGAAAAGTCTCTGAGCAGGAGCAAAATGCAGACAAATTTTCTGCCAAAGCCTAATACACATGGTCTGGAGTCCAATAGCCAATTCAGTCCTTGTTCCTAACCAAATCCTCCCAAGCCTGGACTTTACCTACTGTATTTCTTTTTGGGGGGTGGTACTGGGGACCGAACTCAGGACCTTGTGCTTGCGAGGCAGGCATGGTGCCACTGAGCTAAATCCCCAGCTCTACCTACTGTATTTCTATCAGCATTCTGGTCTTTTGACCTCTCACCAGAGTTTCCCATCAAGGTCAGCTTGTAACATTCCTGGGCTGCTGCTTCAGCGGGCATCTCTAAACCTTTCCAAACTCTTCCCACAAGCCAGTTCCTGTGGCTTCTGAACCACATGGTCAGGTAATGTCACAGCAACGAATCCACTTCTCTGCTACCAAAACCTGTCTTAGTTACTTTCTTGTTGCTGGGACAAAATACTCAATTCTCACAAGTTAAAGGAGCAAAAGTTTATTTTAGCTCACAGTTTGTAGAGGTTTCAGTCTATAGTCAGCTGGCCCCAAGCTAGAGTGGCATGGAAAAAGGGCGTGACAAAGGAGAAACAATCCATGGTAGGATAGGCAGGAAGCAGAGAAGCAGTAACATCTGGCCTCCTTTTCTCTTTTATCTCATTTAGGTTACAAGCCTATTAGTTGTAATCTCACACCCAGGGTGAGATTTCCCATTATCCACAGACAGAACTATGCTAAATGAATCAGTGGGACTAATTTAATTATCACACCCTTAATATTCACACATCCTAGATCAAGATGTCTTCAAAAAGCCCCACGTATGAGTGCATGAGGTTTTGGGGAGACATCTAGAATAAGCCATAACAATGGAATAGTAGTAAAAATTTGAGTTTAATCATTTTGTGACTTTGGATATGCCTCATGACTTCCATAAGCCTCAATTTCTTCATCTCTGAAATGGAAATAATAATACCTGTGGTAAAATATGTTATTTATTTAATAGTTCTTGATACATGATACATGATATATGTGTGCTCAATAAGTGGTAGCTTACTGTTATGCCAGAATCTGCTAAGTAAAATATTTAATTAGTAAGAGTTGTGAAAATCACTTTGGAGATCTAGAAAAGTTTTTCTGTGTTGTTTATTTTTTGTGTTTTTGCATCAGTCATTGAAGATAATGTTTTATTTTTTATTCATTTTCTATGATGGTTTATATTACTATACAAATTGTTGAGATTTCTTATTTGACAGTTATTTTTGAAGTACAATAATTAACATTATTAAATTATCTTTTAAAAGCTTATTGAGAATGCTAAACATAAAAGAGAAAATGAACTAGTAGCTAAGAGAGAGAAACTGATTTTGGAAGTAGAAAAAGAATCACGTCGTATGGAAGAATTTACAGAATTTGCAGAACTGGAACGCATGCAACAGGTCTGATAAATATTCAAGATAGTATCTATAGCCAGCCTGTAGATTAATACAAGACACATTAACATAAATTTTAAAATATTAAAAAATAAATGCTTTCCATGCCAAACAAAGATTTACTTGGCTCTTAGGCTTGGAACTGGTGCTATTCACTCTATGTGATTTTCTTTTCCTGCCGTGCTGGGGATTGAGCCTATGATATGATGCATTCTGGGCAAGGGCTCCACCACTGAGCCACACCATCAGCCCTCTTATGTGATCTTTCTTGTGACTTTTCTAATTGCAGATATAACTATACATTATTCTCTAGCAGTATAATGTTGTGAAGTTAATATAATATTTAAAGTTGCTGTATAAATATAAGAATATACCTTATGCAGTATCATATAATCTTATTTTTATCATATACTTGGATATTTCTTGTGATAAAATTATTTGCATTCAGTATGTGACAGATGTAAGACAACTACAAAAACATATTCAGGAATCTGAAGAAGCAGTTCAGTTTATTAATAAAGAAGAGGAACTATTCAAATGGGAATTAACAAAATATCCTGAACTGGATAACTTAAAAAATAACATTGAACCCTATCAGAAGTTTTTTAATCTTGTTTTGAAGTGGCAGCGAGCAGAAAAACGGTAATTTCTGATAATATAATAACAAGCAAATATGTAAAGAACGGTTAAGATGTAAGTTGTTTTTTTAATTTCTTTTTGAGACAGGGTCTTACTGTGTTGTCCAGGCTGGCCTTGAACTCATGGCAGTCCTCCTGCCTCAGCCTCCTGAGTGCTGAGATTACAGGCATGTCACTATACTCAGCTCTATTTCTTCTAGTTAAGTGTTTAAAAGTAGGATTTATTCATTTGAGTGAAAATCAAGTATCATGTAGGATAAGCATCAAATAATACTAACATGCCACTTAACCTTATTATTATTTTTTATTGTTACTATTACTTTTGAATATATATAAATATATATATAAATATATAAATAGGCTGGGGATTGAGCCCTGGATCTTGCACACATGAGGCAGGCATTCTACTATTGAGCTATAACATCAGTCTTTAACCTTATAATTTCTAAAATATCTTTTGAGTTCTCCAAGTCAATTCATTTTTATGCAGTTTACTAGTTTGACTGATATTTATACCAAAAACTCGAAGTATGGGGTCAAACCTTCATTTCATTAGGATAGTGTTAGTTGCCCATTAGTAATCTGATATATATTTTAGCACGTGCAGTGTAGTTAAAATGATGATTATTTTCTGTGTCTCTTTTATAAGCTCTACTTGTATGACATAGAAAAGCAGTTAACTGCTCTTGCCATCAGTTATCTCTTTTACAGAAATGAGAGGTCTAGTCTTAAGGCTCTAAGTTCAAGTTTAGTACAATTTTTCTTTACTTTCAGGTGGATGGATGGAGGGTTTTTGGACCTCAATGGGGAAAGCATGGAAGCTGATGTAGATGAGTTTTCCCGAGAAATTTTCAAGACACTGAAATTTTTCCAAATGAAGCATAAAAAAGAATTACAAGAAAGAAGAAAGGCCACAAGAAAACGATCTGTGACAGAAGAGATACCTGAAGAAGAACCAAAAGAGAATCCTACAATTACTATGTGCAGTATAATAATGGAGCAAATAAAGGCTTTCAAGGTATAAACATATATTTGATGGTATTTTAATATTATATACATATTTTAAATTTTGTTATGTATTTTGTAAAATATAAAATCCGTCCTCTGATCTTGTGCTTTGTCGATAGCATCAGTATAGCTATGTGTAAAACAGACTGGCCAGCATCTAGTCAGTCTTATCATCACTGGGCATCTGACTCAAGATAAACTAATTCAAAAACATCCTCTCTTTGGCCATAATACAGTTCAGTGATACCTTGGTTGTCCAACTCAATTCATTCCAAATTTGTGCTTGAACACTGAAAAGTTTGAGAACTGAACATATTTTTCCCACAAGAAACAGTGGAAAAACAAATAATTGGTTCTGAGGTCCCAAAATTACACTTATAAAGTTCATTTTTCCAAGACTTTAACAAATTTTGCAATGATTTCTTTCTTTAATTCTATTGTGGTTCTCACAGTTTTCCTCTTAGCTTTACTGCTGGTATCACTAACTTTCTTTGGAGTCATGGTTATGATATTTTACACAAATAAAGCACACACACACATACACGACAATGACAAATGTTTTAACGCACTAACCTATGCACTGTATGTTGTCTGGGCAAGAACAGCACTTAGACTGAAGCATCACCCCTTTATGTCCGTGGTGAGATGTGACACCTGCCTCACTCTTGGCCCATACAGGTTTTTTCAAGTCAGAGTTTTTTGTTCAACTATTGAGCAAAGTTACAAACACCAAGCAGATTTTTTTCAAACTTTTCTGTTCAAGTAGTGGAAAGTTCGAGTGTGGAGCCATTTGACAACTGAAGTATCACTATAATTAGTTCTGAGATAAGTCTAAAACCCAAATGGGCCAGAGTTCTCTTTGAAAAAAATTTTTTTATTGGTACATGTTTGTAGTACATAATGATTATTTTCCTCATGGGGAGTTGGTACATGTACATGACATTTCTTGATTCTTTTTTAAACACCCCCCTTCCCTTTCTTTCCCCTCCTTACATCTCTTGGGATCTCTCTCTCTCTCTCTCTCTCTCTCCATATCTATATCTATATCTATATACATATGCATATACATATATGTATACGTGTATATATACATATATATACGTATATATGTATATATATACGTGTATATATATCCACTTTATCTGAAATTAGGATAGCTGCTCCTGTTTTTTTCTGGGTTCCTATGGCATGGGATATTGTGGTCCATCCTTTGACTTTTAATCTGTGAATTTCTTTTTGAGTTAAATGTGTTTCTTGTATACTACATATTATTGGGTTTTTTTCTTGAATTGTTCTGCCAATCTGTGTTACTTGATTTGAGATTTGAGATCATTCACTTTGAGTTATTACTGAACGATATTGGCGTATTCCTATCATTGCATTGTTTTGTTGCTGATTTTCTTATATTTTTTCATTGTTTAGCTGCTCATCCTACCAGGCGTGTTCATTCTCTTTGTCTTATTGGCATTGTTGTCTCTTTCTAGGATATCCTTGAGAATTTTTTTGTAATGCTGGTTTGCTGGTCATGATTTCTCAAGGTGCTCCTTGTCATATGAATACCTTATTTCTCTGTTGATTTTAAAGGAACGTTTTGCAAAATGCATATGCTGGGGTTGGAAGTTATTACCTTTTAGGCTGAAAACATTTCATTCCAAACCCTCCTGGCCAGGTTTGTGTGGAGAAGTCTGATGTAATCCTAATAGGTTTCCCCCCTCCTGAACAACTGATGGGTCACAGATGAAATTAAAGAAGAAATCAGACAGTTTCTACAATTAAGCAATAATGACAATACAACATACCGGAACTTATGGGACACAATGAAAGCAGTCCTGTAAGGGATATTTATAGGGGTAAATACCCATATCAGGAAAGCAGCAGGCTCAAATAAACAACCTAATGTTGAATCTCAAGCTTCCAGAAAAAGAAGAGTAAATCAAGCCCAAAGATCATAAGGAGGAAGGAAATTGTACAAATCAGAACAGAAATTAATGTGATAAAGAATAAAAAAAAATACAAAGAATCAATGAATTGAAGAGTTGGTTCTTTGAAAGATTAAATAAAATTTACAGACCTTTAGCTAGCCTCATCAAAAAAGGAAAGACTCCAGTCACGCAGAAGATGCTGAATCACCCACTGCAGACAGGCAGGTCTGCCCATACCCTACCGAGGTCCCCAGTCCCGCGGAACACGCCGAATCAGCCCGCTGCAGACAGGCAGGTCTGTGCACCCCCTACCGAGGTCCTGAGTCACGCGGAAGACACCAAATCACCCCACTGCAGACAGGCAGCCACCTGATTTCACATTACCAAGGCGCAGAGGACACCAGACCACCAGACCAAGGTACTGAGTCCCACTGTTCCCGGCCCAGAGGTAGGGGCTTCC
>NW_004624821.1:228551-245297 GCF_000247695.1 Heterocephalus glaber | reverse complement strand
GGGGATTTAGCTCAGTGGTTCCACCGCCTGCCTTGCAAGTGGAAGGACCTGAGTTCGATCTCTGGTACCAAAAAAAAAAAAAATCCTCAATAAGATACTGATAAACAGAATGCAGCAATTCATCAAGAAAGTTATACACCGTGACCAAGTTGGATTCATCCCAGGGATCCAGGGATGGTAATACACTAATTAATAAATGTAATACTCTATATTAACAGAGCCAAGGACAAAACCCATATAATCCACCCATTCATGATTAAAAAAAAATCCTACATAAAATTGGAATAGATGGTCTTTATCTCAATCTGATAAACCAATCTCATAAACCATCTATGACAGCCAACATCATTCTAAATGGACAAAAACTGAAAGCTTTCACTCTAAAATCAGGAACAAGACAAGAATGTCCACTGTCACCACTCTTGTTCAATGTAGTTCTGGAAACACTAGCCAGAGCAATTAGACAAAAGAAAGAAAAGGAATAAGGATAGGAAAGGAAGAAGTTAAATTATCGTTATTTGTGGGTGATATGATACTCTACATAGAAGACCCCAAAAACTCCACCAAAAGACTTCTAGATTTGATAATCAAATTCAGCTGGATATAAAGTCAACACTCAAAGATCAATAGCCTTCCTGTACATGAATAAGAAACTCACTGTGAGAGAAATTAGAGAACCAACCCCTTTCACAATAGCATCCAAAAAATGAAATACCCAGGAATCAATCTAATGAAGGAAGTAAAAGAACTCTATGTTGAAAACTACAGTACTCTGAAAAAGGAGATGGAAGAGAATATCAGAAAATGGAAAGCTATCCCTTGTCCTTGGATAGGAAGATCCAATGTAGTAAAAATAGCCACACTGCCAAAACTGTTATACAGATTTCATGCAATCGCAATCAAAATTTCAACAGCATATCTCACAGAATTAGAAAAAACAATCGTAAAATTCATTTGGAACCATTGAAAAAGTTTTTACCAGCTATTCATCAGAAAAAGGACTACTATTTAGAATATATAAAGAACTCAAAAAATTCAGATCCCTCAAATTTAAAGACCCAATCAAAAACTGGGCATCTGAAATGAAGACACTTCTCAGATGAAGAAGTGGAAACAACAAATGAATATATGAAAAAATGTTCAACATCACTGGTCATTTGTGAAATGCAAAGTAAAACAATGCTGAGATTCCATCTCACTCCAGAAAGAATGGCTGCTATCAAGAAATCAACCAATAACAAATGCTGGCGGGGCTGTGGGGAAAAAGGAACCCTGCTCCACTGTTGGTGGGAGTGCAGGCTGGTGCAACCACTATGGAAATCAGTGTGGAGATTCCTCAAAAAACTAAAACTAGAGGTTCCCTTTGACCCAGCTATTCCTCTTCTTGGTATCTTTCCAAAACTAGTAAAAGCATCATACCACATAGATATATGCACACCAATGTTTATAGCAGCACAGTTTGTAATAGCTGAATCTTAGAAACAGCCCAAATGCCCATCAACTGACCAGTGGATAAAGAAAATATGGGGTTTTATTTATACAATGGAGTACTACTCTTCCATAAAGAAGGATGAGCTTCAGACATTTATAGCTAAATGGATGGACCTTGAGACCATACTCTTAAGTGAAATAAATGGGACACACATGTTTAAATACTGCATTGTTGCTCTAGTGAGAAACTGAAAGTGGAAATAAAAATTAAAATATATAATAGACATTGGGAAATAGGAAGAAAATGTTCAAATAGGAAGGGGAACCAGGGAGGAGGGACAGAGAAAGGAAGGAAAGGACAAGAAAAAAATGTGAAAATAGAAAGAAAAAGTGGAAACAAAGCTTTTATACATAGGGAGGGGAAAGGGAAAAAGAAGCAGAATGGATCATGTATGTATAGGTGCAAATTATCTATGATGAGTGTTATTATGTGTGCCTAAAATGTACCAATGAATGTATATTTCTACATATATTTCCGCATATATTTCCACATATGGTATATATAGTATATATATCAACTTTCAATTTCTTTTTTTCCTTGGAAACTGTTTTTCTTTATCATACATGTTTACGGTATATAATGATTACATTCCTTGTATGGATTTGGTACAGGTACCTAACTCATCTGAATTCCTTGTTCCATCCCCTTTTCCTCCCCTTGTCCCCCCTTCCTCCATCTCTTGATCTTTAATTTTTGTACTTTATATACTTTAATATCTTACAGAACATTTACCCCTCATTCTTTTTTATTTTTATAATTTTCTTGTCTTTTTTACATTTATTTTTGTAAATGAATTTAAAGATCATTTTGTTAGTTTTTTTCCTCCTATTTGACTCTTTTGTTGTACCCATATAAATATATTAAATAATTTGAAGACATGTAATCATCATGCTATCAAAGTTTTGTCTATAGAATCTCTGTTTATAGAAGTCAAATGATATTATTGTTTATGTTTTTTACCATTAGGACTATATTCCTACTGTCTCCATTCTGTGCAATCCAGGAATGAGAGCTCGTCACTGGAAACAGATGTCAGAAATTGTAGGCTATGACTTGACTCCAGACTCTGGAACTACACTGAGAAAAGTTTTAAAATTAAACCTTACTCCATACTTGGATAAATTTGAAGTGATAAGTTCAGGTGCAAGCAAGGTAATCATAAAGATCAATAGCACTCTGGCAGGTTGATGCAGGAAGAGTGCTAGTTTGAGCCTAACCTGGGCAGCGTAGTGTGAGACTCTTTCTCAGAATTAAAAAAATTTTTTAAAGGGGCCCAGTGATTTAGCTCAGTGGCAGCATACCTGCCTTGCAAGTGCAAGGTCCTGAGTTTGATCGGTACCGAAAAAAAAAAAATTTTTTTTTAAAGGCCTGGGGTTGTAGCTCAGTGCAGAAGTCCTGGGTTCAGTCCCCAGTACTGAAAGACAAAAACAAAACAACCACATTTGAAATTCTTTATTTGATGAGTTTGTTGATCTAAAAATAATAGTTTTTGTTGTGGTGGAATGTATATAGTACTGAAGAGTAGTGGAAGGAGAATTGTGGTTAAAGGTGCAGAGTACTGAATAACAGTGTGTAGGAGTGTGTGTGTGACCAAAGGTTACTCTTTTTCACACACAAAGCATGTGCTTGCTTATCCTGAATCCAGACTAGAAATGGCCCCTTTGACTTCTTTGTAATTCTGCCACATCCTCCTGATATACTACTGTTAATACATAGTTATTCCAAGACTCCTGGATATTTATATATGTATGGCATTCAATGTGGGGTGGGATTCTAGAAAGTAAGTATGGCTCTAGAGTGAGGGTTCTTCAGATACATAGAAAGTATTTTCAGACTACCCACTACATGCAGAAAGGCTCCTTCAGAAAAAATCCAACAAGAATTTTATTCACTTGTCCATTTTAATTTAATACTTAGAGCAGTAGTTTTCATAAGTGAATTTTTTTTTTTTTGGTACTGGAGATCGAACTCAGGTCCTTGCACTTGCAAGGCAGTCACCGGAACCACTGAGCTAAATCCCCAGTCCATAAGTGGATTTTTAACAGCTACATTCTTCATAGGAAGTTTTAAATTATGAAATAACCCTTTCTAACAAAAATGTATTATATAGTCACAAAATATCTTAAAGAAATGATAGTGTAATTTACTAAATGTTTATTGAACTATCTAGGAAAAGCCAATATAGTAAATAAGTTCCTTTTTTAACCCACTGTGCTATTCTTTATTTCTCCTTTTCAGGAATTTTCTTTAGAGAAAGGCATGCATACAATGATCGGAACTTGGGATGCTATTTCTTTTCATATAAGTCTGTATCGTGATACTGGAGTCTATATTCTTTCTACAGTAGATGAGATTCAAGCAATCCTTGACGATCAGCTTATAAAAACTCAGACAATGAGAGGCTCGCCTTTTATCAAGCCATTTGAAAAAGAGATCAAGGTATGTTAAATGTGATAGGCAGCTCTTGGTCATTTATACAAGTCTTAATTTCATTACATATATAATACTTTCTTGGAAATAAATCCATTTACCAAGTACCTTTTAAAATGTTTTTCAAATCATAAAACTATACCCTTGATATTTTATCAGGTGAAATATAGGAACAAATATTTTTAAGTTAACATGGAAATATATATAATAGATCTGAGACATCAGTGATTTTGAAAAGAAAATTATGTTTTATTAAAATTTTCCCTAGTGACCGTGATAGACTTAAAAAAAAGTTTATATTGTTTCTTTTCTTTTTGCGGGGGTCGGGAGGATGTGTGGAAGGTAGGGGAGGAGGGTGAGTCGGCAGCTTTCCAGGATTTGTAAACTTCATATCAATAAAAAATTAGAGTTCTAGGGCCAGGGATTTAGCTCAGTGGTGCCACCGCCTGCCTTGTAAGCGCAAGGTCCACAGTTCGATCCCTGGTACCAAAAAAACAAAACAAAAACCGTAGAGTTCTAAAGTTTAAAGAAAGGAAGACATTTTATTGGATACTTTACTGGAAAGGGGGAAAAGAGATAGCTACCTTGATAGATAAGATTGGGGGGTCTTCACTGCAAAAATTGGTGTCTGAAATGAACAGACATTTCTCAGACAAAGAAGTAAAAACAGCAAATAAATATATGAAAAAATGTTCAACATCACTGGTCATTTGAGAGATGTTGAAAACAACACTGAGATTCCACCTCACCCCACAAAGAATGGCTGCTATCAAGAAATCAACCAATAACAAATGCTGGCGGGGGTGTGGGGAGAAAGGAACCCTTCTCCATTGCTGGTGGGAGTGCAGACTGGTGCAACCACTGTGGAAATCAGTATGGAGATTCCTCAAAGAACT
This sequence comes from Heterocephalus glaber, assembly GCF_000247695.1. The sequence continues at coordinate 240,479 of NW_004624821.1, read as the reverse complement.
AGAACTAGAGGTTCCCTTTGACCCAGCTGTTCCTCTTCTTGGTATCTTTCCCAAAGTATTAAAAGCATCATACCACATTGATATATGTGCACCCATGTTTATAGTGGCACAGTTTGTAATAGCTAAAGCTTGGAAACAGCCCCAGTGCCCATCACCTGGAAACTGGATAAAGAAGATGTGGTTTTTTGTATAAAATGGAGTACTACTCAACCATAAAGAACAAGAAACTAGAGACATTTATAGCTAAATGGATGCACATTGAGGCCATACTCTTAAGTGAAATAAATAGGACACACATGTGTAAATACCAAATAGTTTCTCTAGTGTGAGAAACTGAAAGTGTAAATAAGGATTAAAATGATTAAAATGAATAATTGATAATTTGAAATAGGAAAAGGTCCAAAGGTGTAGGGGTGGTGGGAGGGGAAGGGGAAAGGGAAAAAGGGAAAGGAAAAATTATGAGAAAAGAAAAAAAAAAGGAAATGAAATCTATGTAAATAGGGAAGGGTGGAGGGGGTGAAGGGTGCACAGGTTATGGAGAAAAAATAAGAACCAAGCTTCATCATGTACAGGTACAAGCACCCAATGCTAAATGTAAACATATTGTATACCTAAAATGTACCAATAAAAGAATTAAAAACAAAAGATTGGGGGGTCTTGGAGCTGCCTCGCAAGCACAAGGTCCCGAATTCGATCCCTGATACCAAAAAATAAAGATTAGGGGGCTCTGGAAAGATGGAGGACCCAGCCTCCACATTCCCTTTGAGACAAGGTCTTGCTAGGTAGTTTGGGCTGGGCTTTGAACTCTAGGCTGTCTTTGAACTTGAAGTCCTGCCTCAGGGTCCCAACTGTTGGATTACAGGCTCATATCACCATGTCCAGTGCTGGAGGGCCTTTTATTCTTAGTGCTTTATACTGGGTGTTAGGACCCCCTCCCCAAATTTATAATAATCTGATTGGCTATTTTAGGCCCTAGGGTTCCACCCCAGGTACCATCTCTCAGTGCAGATTCTTTTTTTTTTTCAGTGCAGATTCTTAAGTGAATTTCATTTAGTTTTCTTTGTCCTGTCAGAAGAATTTACAGGTTTGTTAAGAGGACTTTACATACAAGATCGAGTTAGCCAAAAAGCTTACTGAGGCCTTCATCCTATTATTTCCCTGTCTGTCCCCCTTCCCTTTTTTTTCTTTCCTCTCCCCTCCCCTCTCCTCCCCTTCCTTTCCCCCTCTTTTTCTTTCCTTTTCTGGTGATGGGGATTGAACCTAGGGGACCCATACATGTTAAACACACGCCCTTATCACTGAGCTACACCCTCAGCCACAGTTGGTATTATTTCTAACTTGAGAAAGCCTAGACCAGTGGTGGTGAACATATGGCATGTGTACCACAGTGGGCACGCAGAGCCCTCTCTGACACTATGCGAGCCAAGTTGCCCAAGCATCAGATAACAGTTGTTTTTTCTAAACTAAAACCTCAGTATTCAGGTTTAATTGCAGTGTTGGCACTTTGTGATAAGTGGATTTGGGGTTGCAGTTTGGGCACTCGGTCTCTAAAAGATTCGCCATCACTGGCCTAGATCCTCTTTCATGGTGTATTCTTGTAACATGTAGTAAAGTTGTAAATATGGTTCTTTAATTATATTTAAACAACTGGTATGACTTTCTTTTAGAGTAATTAATGAATTATTGTCCCCATGAGAAAAACAAATGCTATTTGAGACTCCAAGATTATTTTCTATCTTTATAGGTGATGTGGGTAATTATAGAAAGCATACGAATAATGGTAATTAACAGCTTCATGGTGTAACTGAGCACAATGGTTTTGCCCTTTGGTGAGTGCAGTCAATAAAACACTACCAGGAGATTTAAGACTGAAAAAGGTGTAATACTTTCATCAAGTAAGGAGACATGAGGATAACTCCCAAAGCAGTGTCTCCCTGAGTAAAGGAAGCAAGGGATTTTTACTGGGGAAACCATACATATTCATACTGGAGAAACTTGTCATGGTGGGCACATTGCTGAGCAGGGTTAGAAATCATGTTTGTTCTCATACATTGCATGTTCAAAGATAGTAGACAGTAGTCCCCTCCTACCATGCAGAGAATTTAGCATTCTAACAAGATTATAACGAGCAAAGTTTATTCTATGTCACCTAGAAAAGGAACTGGGTAGCCTTAGCTGGTTTAATGCAGTTCCTGTGGTTTTCTCTGGGAGATCTTATCTAAAATAAACAACTTGGAAGGAAAGGGTGTTAGCAGTCAGGACCTCCATGGGGTGTAGGGGGGGAGCACAGATGCTTAACCTTGTAAGTTTCTGTCCAGCAACTAATAATAGATAGTATCAAAAGTTAACTGGGGCTGGGGATTTAGCTTAGTGGTACTGCGCCTGCCTCAGAAGTGCAAGGTTGTGAGTTCAATCCCTGGTACTAAAAAAAAAAAAAGTAACTGGGGGTTCTATAAATTGGGGAAAAGACAACTCTATTGTTTGCCTAATACTGATTGATTTTTAACTATAAGCCAGATACTGCTCTATGGGCTTTACATTTATTAACCAATTTAATTCTCACAGCAGACCTTTAAGGTAGGCACTGTTATTATTTATATAAATGGGCAAAGAAACCAAGACACAGGAGGATACCTAATTTGCCCAAGTTAACCTAGTTAATAAATGACAGAGCTGGGATTCAAATCAAGGTAGTTTTTTTCACCAGCTACAATTTTTATTTGATTTTATTTTTAATTGACAACTAATAACTATATATATGTGTGTGTGTTGTACATTATGATGTTTTCATATGTTTACAATATAGAATATTTAATTTGAGCATAAATAGCACTTTATTAAAGATTTTGGTTGCCTTTATTTGGCAAAACAAAGAGTAGTGGTCTTCCAAGAGAATATGATGTTGGATATTTCCTATGAAATGGGCCTGCTGAGTTATCCTAATAGGATCGGATGTCTTTTATAGAAAGTTCTTATGTAACAAGAGGAACTTAAAAAACAAATTTAAAATGCTCTGTTAGAGCTTTAAAAGAAGATGAGAGGTCTAATTTCTTGATACATAGGATTTCATGCCACATACAGTATTTAAGAACAATGGAAAGAGATTATATAGTCTTCAGCTAATAAAATTATCTTATTAAGTCTAGGCAATGTGTGAGAATAAGGGAGCTTGTTTTTTAAAATTCTTTTCAATTTTTCTTTTCCTTTTCCCTTTCTTTTCTCTCCAAATTGCATTGATGTAGAGCAGGATTCCACAACATGGAACTGTTGATATTTTGGGATGAGTATTCTTTTTTGGTACTGGGGATCGAACTTGCGACTTTACACTTGTGAGGCAGGCAGCACCACTGAGTTAAATCCCCAGCCCAGGATGAGGAATTTTTTGTTATGGGGGCTGTCCTGTATACTGTAGAACATTAACAGTATTTCCATCCTCCATCCTCCATTGTTGGCTCTGATAAATGAAAATATCTCCACTGTCAAATGTTCCGTGGAGTGGGAGGAAAAACATATGGTTGATAACCACTCACTCACATAGAGATAGCTAGCTATATTTGGGGGGGATTTGGGGTGGTTCCCCTTAGAGTTTAGGAAAGTGGGTTAAGTAACATTACAGTCACTTCCAAATGTGAGTTCCAATGATTTAGGAAAACTTTAGACCTCCTAGAGTTTATCTGAGCCTTTGTGAGATATCCATAAATAACCATAAGCTGTAAACTATTTGAATTAATACAAAAAAGATAGTAAAATTTTAAATACATTTTTTCTGTGATTTTTAACTTTTCTTTAACAACTAGAATTTACTACAATATGCTTTTCATTAAGGCCTGGGAGGACCATCTGATTCGAATACAAGAAACAATTGATGAATGGTTAAAAGTACAAGCTCAGTGGCTCTACTTAGAGCCCATCTTTTATTCTGAGGACATTATGCAACAGATGCCAGAAGAAGGATGTCAGTTTCATACAGTAGACAGACACTGGAGAGATATTATGAAATTTTGTGCAAAAGATCCAAAGGTGAAATGTTTGTTTTCTCTCTTTCAGTAGGTGAACCTTTGTTTTTGGATATTAAAGCATTGGACTACTTTTTTTCTGATTATGAAAAGAAAGCCTACTCCTTGTTTGCAAAATAGAAAGTTCAGAAAAATATAAGAAAATATAAAATTATTAAATAATTTTACTTTTCAGTTTGTAACATATATTATGTATAACTTTTTGGTATATGTAGTAGAGCTACTTCACATGTACATTTAATTCATTTGTCTTCTACTGTGTACATACAATCACTGCTTCCTTCCTCACAAAATAAATAGATAAATAAAACAGGGAGAGGGATTAGTTCACATGACTTTCTATATGCAATGAAGGGGAAAAAAGAATCTACTCTCAGTTGGTCTCAAGCCTATGTGTTTCTCCTAGTGAGTATGACACCTTGTTGCATGTAATTTTAATGTTAAAATACACGTATTTTTATATGTGTAGTAACACAGATAATAAATATTCATCTTTTAAAAATCTAGTATTTAACTTAAATAACAATTCGTTTCAAAGTGCTAGACTTATTGAGAATCAGTAATATAGTGAAATTTATAAATTTCAAGAATTTTTGTCTTACCTGTTGACTTTACAAGGTTTGTGATAAATGATTTCCTTTGCTTTATTTTTTTTTCCTTCATTCAGGGGATGGGACTCAGGAACTTGAGCTTGTGAGGCAGGGATAGCACCACTGAGCTAAATCTCTGGCTCAATAAATGATTTCTTGTAGATCAGATGTTGCCAGATTTTTCTGTGGTGGGTCAAATAGTAAATATTTTAGGTTTGTGAGACAGAGTTTTTCCTGTCATTGTAGTAAGAAAGCAGTCAGAGATAATATGTAAATGAAAGGGCAATAATGAAATTTGTTTTATGGACACACATTTTTGTGTATCATGAAATATTATTTTTTGATTTTTTAAAACTTAAAAGTATAAAAATAATTCTTAGCTCATGGGCCATATGAAAATTGGCAACAGGCTGGATTTGGCTGTTAGTATGTAGTTGGCCAATTCCTTCTGTAGACTGCTAAGTTTATGGTTCATAGTTGTGAAAATAAAAATTAAGTCACACATCAACCTAACAGACTTTTCCTACATCATTCAAAAAGATACAGGAGAAATAAAAACATATATGATGATCATAACTGCTCTAGTGTCCTTGTGTGTATCATTTAGGGTTCATTATAGAAATAGGTTTAATTACATATATATTGTGATGGTTGATTGATTGTGTCAACTTGAGTAAGAGAAGCTCAACTAAATTGGCTCAGCAATTCCACACCTTAGGGTGTGAAAAAGCCACCTTAGGGGGGCTTGTTGCCTGGATGGTATAAAGGGGAAATGCAGGACAGATCTGCTTCTGTTTCTTTGGAGGAGCTCCAATCTTCACCTTCACCTTGGACATCATCTCATGGTTTCCAGTGCAGACTCTTCAGCCTCCTCCACTGCAGATCCTTCAGCCTTCCGGCACAGACCAGTGGGCCTCGTGAAGTGGACCTGCACAGAACACTACAGTGAGCTCCAGAGCTTTGACTGGATCTATCAGATCTCCAGTGTGTAGTCAGACCCTCTGCACTCTTCCACATCTGACTCGGGGGGTGGTCACTGTAAGCCAATCTTGTCAATTTTTATATATTTGTATATCTTGTATTATATCTGTTTCTCTAGTATACACTGACTGATACAGAATTTGGTAGCAGAGAAATGGGATCATTGCTGTGACTGTACCTGACCATGTGGTTTAAGAACCTTTGGAACTGGCTTGTGAGAAGAGTTTGGAAAGGATTGGAGATGCCAGCTGAAAAAGTATAGCTGGAATGCCTTAGGCTGTACTTGATGGGAGATTCTGGTCAGAGCTAAGAAGACTAGGATGCTGACAGAAATGATGCCAATAAAGACCACCCTTGGGAAGTTTTTGCTGGGAAGAAGGACTACATTGGCTGTTGGACTCCAGATGATGTGTGTTATGGCTTGGCAGAAAGTTTGTCTGCATTTTGCTCGTTCCCAGAGACTTTGGGTGAGACTGAGATTAAGGGAAGTAGACTAATCTTGCAGAAGAAATTTCAATGTTGAGGTGGTGGCATGGCTTCTGTAGGGGGGTTAGCCAGATTTATGTTGAGAATCGAGCAAAGAGCCCAGCAGAATGATTTAAAATGTTTTGAGTTTGGCTAGAAAGAAAACTCTAGTAGAGCTGTGGACTGCAAAGATGGAGCCTTAGGAGATCTTGATTGCTAAGAAGGAACAGGAGAATAGAAAAAATGGCCTGAGGGAATCACAAGATACAGCAGGACCCCACCCTTTGCAGCCCCAAAATTGCAAGCATAAAAGTCTTTACTTTGAGAAGAGAGCCCCAGAGTACCATGTTCCAGAATGGCAATGGCCTAGGGAAGTTGTTCATTGGAATTTGGTTCATAGGCACTGGATCCCTACAGCCAAGAGAGAAAGAAGCCTAGTACTGCTCCAGCTTGCAGCAGACCTTGGCGTCATCCACATGGTGCTAGTTTTAGGTGCATGCAGAATGCAAGATTTGTGAGGTCAGGAAGGCTTCTACCCGGATTTCAGAAGAAGGCCTGGGAGACCTGGTCTGAGAGGTCAGTGTGAAGCTGGGAGTGTGAAGCCAAAGTTGCAGTAGAGACCCCAAAAGGTTAGAGAAACCAGGAACGTGGATCATCTAAGGAAAGCTGCAAGAAGTAAGCAAAACCAGCCAAAGAAAGAAGCCATGGGACGTATAACCACTAGAAATTCCACAGGGGTGGAGCCACTCAATCCCTTTGGAGTTCAAAACTTGCCAAGGATGCTGGAAGTGGAATTGTGAGATTTAATGTTTGCCCTGCTGAATTTTCATCTTGCTTTATTTCCATTCCTTACTATCCCTCTGTAACTTTTGGAATGGAAATGTCTATCTTGTGCCATTGAATGTTGGAAATGTTTAACTTCCTTTTCATTTGTACAGAGGTTGCCTTAAATCTCAGAGGAGACTTTGGACTCAGACTTTTCAGCAATGCTGAAACTGTTGGGACTTTGGCAACTTTTACTAAATACCCTTTGGATAAAGGGATGTGCATGAGTCTTTAGGGGGCCAGGGACTGAATGTTATGTCTTGTGCCTAGATGTCCCCCAGGGCCTCATGCAGTCATAGATGGGGCTTTTTCAGAGGTGGCTAGATCTAGAATGTGTGATGCTAGGATCTATTCATGGTGCAATGCTGGGATCAAGGGTATTATGATTAAGGATGTGAGTGCTACCCACCCTAAGTAGCCTGGATGAGATATAAGAGAGAAAGAGCTGTGGTCAACCCTTGTTGCTTTGCTACATCCTGCCTGACATGAACTGTTTCTCCTCTGTGATCCCTGTCTGCCATGCCACCCTGCCTTGGAGCCCCCCAGTTATGGACTGAAACCTCTACAAACCTTTCCCCCTTTCACTTTGGGTATTGAGTATTTTGTCTCAGCAATGAGAAAAGTAACTAATATATTTATGTATATATACACAAATACACACAAACACGGTATATAAAGGATTTACAAGGTAGGCTTACAAATGGCTGACAGCAGAGTCAGATTGAAGAATGCAAAAGTGGCATCTTCTGGGTGCTGGAGAGCCAGAGGATCCAGTCACAAGTTGAAAGCCTAGAGCTCACTGTGGAATCCAGTGTAAATCCATATTAGGAAGCTGAAGGATCTACATTAGAAGGCTGAAGAGTCTGCGCTGGAAGCCTGGAGACAGATGTCCAAAGGTGATGGTGAAAAATGGAGCTCTTCCGAAGAAGCAAGAGGGGAGACTTCTTTCTTTCTCTTTTTGTTTCATCCAGGCTACAAGCCTATTGGTTGGTGCCATCCACACCCAGGGTGGGTCTTGTCTTTTCAGTAAATCAATTATCCACACCTGGGACTGTGCTAAATCAATCCATTAAGTGTTTCTTATTCAAGTTGACATCACAATTAACTATCACACCTTGGATAAGTATATTTTTTGGGGGGTAAGAATATTTATGATTTATTGAATATTTTTTATATTACAAAAGATGTTTCACGCAAATTTCATTAAAGTTTTATAATTTTAACCTTTTGGACATATGCTTAGTTCTTATATCTAATGTGTTTCTTATATGAACATGTCTCTTTCAGGTTCTTGCTGCTACTTCTTTAACAGGTTTATTGGAAAAACTGCAGACCTGTAATGACCTTTTGGAGAAAATTTTGAAAGGACTTACTGCGTATCTTGAAAAGAAACGTCTTTTTTTCCCTCGGTAGGGTTGATAATTAATTGGGCCATAATTTGAAGCATTTTCTGATGTGTGATGAATTACCACTAAAACTTTTGTATTTGCATGTTTTTCTCTAGTTTTTTCTTCTTATCCAATGATGAAATGTTAGAAATTTTGTCAGAGACCAAAGATCCACATAGAGTTCAGCCTCATTTAAAAAAGTGCTTTGAGGGCATTGCTAAGTTGGAGTTCCTTCCCAGTTTGGACATTAAGGCCATGTATAGCTCTGAAGGTGAGCGAGTGGAGCTGATTGAACTTATTTCCACATCTGCAGCACGAGGTGCTGTAGAAAAGTGGCTCATTCAAGTAGAAGATCTAATGCTCCGAAGTATTCATGATGTGATTGCAGCAGCCAGGCTGGTATGTTTCCTAAGATTTAATGTATACCTCATATTCTGCAAATGCTGTGTTTTAAGGGTTTTGAATAGGTATCAGTAAATTAATACTTAAAGTTCATGCTATTTTAAATAATGTATTCTTTACTTCTTTGTTACTAACATTGTTATTACAATATTAGCAAGTATTGATAATAATATATAATTAACCATTATGAAAGAAAATATTATGAGAATAATAAAAGGTATATTAATTTAGAATGTAGGAGGTTCCAGTGATAGACTTTTAGAGGAAGTAATGTGGACACTGAGATCTAAAAGATAAGTAGGAAATAACCAGGTAAAGAGCAGGTGAGAGAGCATGTAGGTATCCTGCATAAATGCCCTGGGATCAAAAAGAACTGGGGATCATGAGAATCTAGTAGAAGACAATTGTGTTTGGAGCAGTGCTATGGCTAGCACTCATGCCACTTGGGGCGGTCCTTTAATTTGCCACCCTCCAGCATCTGAATATGTTAACTTACTTAAATAGAAAATTAAAATGATTATAGAGAAAAACATTCATATTTTGATGTATTTGAATCTTTGTTGTGTTAAAATGGAGTAAATTCTTATAATATAATTTTCCTTTTGGCCAATAATACTGCCCCCAAAATGTGTTGCTGGGGTGGACCCAGCCCCAGCCTCAGCCCCAACTCCAGCCCCAGCTCCACCCCCGCCCCCACCCCACCCCACCTCCAGCCACTGGTTTGGAGTAAAGTGAGTGCAGCAGAAAGTAAAGTTAGATGAGGCTGGAAAGGAAGGAAGTTAGGAGACTAGATTTCATTTTAAATGCAGTATAAGGCTAATAGTATTTTAATGGGGGAAAAACATAATCTGATTAATTTTTTATGCCACTATGGCTGTGGTATAAAGAATGGATTAGTGAGAGAGAGGAAAACTGGAACGCAAGATTAGGAAAACCTTGGGCTGGGGATTTAGCTCAGTGGTTCAGCCACCCGCCTTGCAAGCACAAGGACCCAAGTTCAATTTCTGGTAGCAAAAAAAAAAAAAAAAATTAGGAGAACCTTTTATTAGCCAAGATGAAAGTTTGGCACTAGGCAAGTGGCACAAGATATGGAATAACATAGACAGCTTATAGATATATTTTATAGTTAGTTTCAATAGGTCTTGGTGATAAATTGGTTGTAGAATACAAGATCGAGGAGGGGAAGGTCTTAATATTTACTTTAAGGTTTCTGATTTAAGAATATGGGTGGTATTTACTTTTCGGCAATGTCTGCAAAAGAAATAGGTTAGTGGAGACTTGGAGAAAATCAAGAATTTAATTTTAGGTATGTTAAAATTGAGGTAGTTAGTGGCTATGTCTAGTAAGCAAACAATTGTACCCTTCAACACTTGCTGATCTATAGGTCAGTCCTTCTCAAACTTGGGTGTTGAACGATCTAATTCATTTACTGTTTTTACACAATAACTAAAATACTCCAAATGAGATGAACAAACATTAAAGGACATATAATAAACTTGAAAGAAATATAACACTTGGGCACTATATCTATCTCTCTTAATGTGCTCCAATTAACTTAATGTTGAGTGATACGTATTTATGTAATTTTGCCGTTAGGATCAGAAAGGAGCAGTCATGTAGTAAATGAGTATCTGAAAAAGTCCTTGGAGCTTTACATGCAGCAATTCACTGCATGAGTGAGGTGGCTTTTTTCTTTCATCAAAAGTAATATAATCTTGGGCCAAGGATTTAGCTGCGCCGCACCTGCCTCGCAAGTGCAAGGTCCTGAGTTCAATCCCCGGTGCTGGAAAACAAAAAAAAGAATAATATAATCTAATTTTCTTGAAGTGGCTTTTTTGTTCTGCTTCAGTGTTCTTCCAGATAAATTTTAATTTTTTTCTCTTTTATTATTTATGGTTCCAAACAGATTAAAAACATATAGAAAGTGTTAACATTGTTCACAAAAGTATTTTCTTAGTATAGAAAATTTCCTTTCTGTATACCTAGCAATAGCTCTCAATGGCTACTCATCTTTCTTTAAAGCTTAGGCTAGTTTATCATTTGCATTTATTTATAAATACTGTAATAAGCATTTTAAAATAATATGTATCTATATCTTTTATTCCCTTAGCATTCTTATATCTAACATGCTGCTATTTGTTAAAAGTATAGTTTCCCTTATCTTCAACTTTTAAATTATTTTTCAGTTTTTTAAACTTTTGTAAAATTTTATATCTGCTGTTATCATTTTTATTGAAGCAAGGTTTTTTTTAGTGATTAAGACTTCCACAAATCTGTGTAAATGCCTTTTAAATATAACATTGTTAGGAATAAGTGAAAGTATGCTTTAAACTCTGTCTTAGTTACTTTCTCATTGCTAGGACAAAATACCTGACACCCACAAGTTAAAGGAGCAAAGGCTTATTTTAGCTCACAGTTCATAGAGGTTTCAATCCATAATTGGCTGGTTCCAAGGCAAGGTGGCATGGCAGAGGGGCATCACAGAGGAGAAATAATCCTTGACAAGCAGGAAGAAGGCAGAAGGCACCAAGAAGCAGCCTGTCTTCCATCTTTCCATATATTTTTTTCTACTGGGGATTGAACTTGGGTCCATGTGCTTGCAAGGCAGGCGACAGAACTACGAGCTAAATCCCTGGCCCTTTCCTTTTATATTTTATCCAAGATACCAGCCTATTGGCTGGTACCACCCACACCCAGTCTGGGACTTCCCATTATCCATACTCAACACTATGCTAAACCAATTTAATTATCACACACCATTAATTTATTATTACACACTCCAGATCTATCCACCTATGAAAAGCTCCACCTATGAACACATGAGGCTTGGGGGGAACATCTAGATACAAACCATATAAACTCAAAAACAGATTGTTCAGTGGTTTATAGTTGAGCATATATAAATATTTGTGTAACCTGATCATGCACTGTTTTAGAAAAGCTATGGGTAAATAATATAGGATTTCTAGTTACTAGTTTAGTTTTCTATTAGATTGTATAGTATTTTCAGTTAAATCTTAGCATTAGTATATATAATCCATTTGACTTCATTTTTACAGTTTAATGAAACCTTTATATTTTCATTATAATAGAAGGAAAATGTATTTTATATAAAAACTTGACAACTTCCACAGCAAAGGAACATAAAAATCACAGAAATAAACTTCCAGAAGAATCAACATTCAAATCTGTCCAGAGATAGCTCATAATTAACATGTTGATGCTCATTTTCCATTTATTTTATTAATAAATGTAATTTAT
>NW_004624821.1:176293-201720 GCF_000247695.1 Heterocephalus glaber | reverse complement strand
GGCTCAGAAGCCCCTACCTCTGGGCTGGGAACAGTGGGACTCAGTACCTTGGTCTGGTGGTCTGGTGTCCTCTGCGCCTTGGTAATGTGGAATCAGGTGGCTGCCTGTCTGCAGTGGGGTGATTTGGTGTCTTCCACGTGACTCAGGACCTCGGTAGGGGGTGCACAGACCTGCCTGTCTGCAGCGGGCTCAAATACCAGTTTCTTTATCCATTCATGGTTGATAGATATATAGGCCACTTCCAAGTTTTTTGGCTATTGTGAGTTGTGCTGCTATAAACATAGATATGCATGAATTGGTGTAGTATGATGTCTTTAACTCTCTCAGGAACATACCTAGAAAGGGAATGGCTGGTCAAATGGAATTTCTATTTTTTTGTTTTTGGTACCGGGGATCGAACTCGGGACCTTGCGCTTATGAGGCAGGCAGCGGCACCACTGAGCTAAATCCCCAGCCTGGAATTTCTATTTTTTTATGAATCTCTACACTGATTTTCATAGTTCTTGGACTAGTTTACACTCCCACCCACAATGTAGAAGGTGTCTTTTCCCCCACAGCCTCACCAGCATGTTATTATTTGATTTTTTTGATGAGGGCCATTCTTTCTGGAGTAAGATGGAATCTCAGTGTTGTCGTAATTGCATTTCATTAATGGCCAAAGATGCTGAATAACTTTTTAATTTATTTATTGGCTGTTTGTACTTTTTCTGAGAAAAGTCTATTAATTTCATTTGCCAATTTTTTGATTGACTTTGGGGGGATATGATTTTTTGGAGTTCTTCATATATTCTGGATATATTTGTATGTTTTTTTATATATTACTCCTCTGTCTAAGGAATAGTTGGAAAAAGTTTTTCCTATTCTGTAGTTTTTCTCTTCATGCCATTGGTGTTTCCAAAAGACCAAAAGAGGGAGGAGAATGAAGAAAAATATCTTTAAAATAGAATAAAATAATAATACAGAAGCAAGAACAAAAATAGAAAAAAGAAAACCCATAGCACTCAAGAAAGAAATAAGCAAGAAAGTAAACAACAACAAAAACCCTCACACAGGTGCTATAGCATAGAACCAGGGTTCTACACCACTTCCTTTTTACTACAGTCATAATTTGATTGCAAGCAGCCAGTCTGGTTCCCCTTATGAAATGCTTAATTGTGTTCCTGGGAGCAATGAGGGCTAAGGATCAAGATGGTTCCCTGGACCTGCCTTCTGGCTGCAAGCCAGGCTTTGAGTTTGGCTAACTTCAGGCCTCTGTCTCTGTCCCAAGCTCTATTCACCTCAATTAATTTGGCAAGAAGATGATTTCCCAACACCCAGTTCTCTGTTGACTTCTACCAGGGATCTCCTATTCCTGCTCCCTTCACTATAAGGCAAATCCCAGGGTTGCCTCCATGTTTTCCCTCCACAGACGTTTTGCCTAGTGCATATCCATAAGCCTTCTGTCTGAGGCACCACTTCCTGATCCTCTGTTCACAGACTATTTTCTGTCCCTGTTTCAAGAGCTCTGCTGTCCAACCTGTGGAACGTGGCACAGCCCCCAGGCTCGACAGAGGGCATCTTTTGCAAGTGTGAGATGATGGGTGGTGGGCAGGATTTCATGCTGTTTCAAATCTTTCCAGTGTTTGGCAAAGAGATAGAAGAGCAATTGTTCTGGTCTGACTCTGCTGACTCTCCTTTTTCTCTCTCTTGTCCCCAGCCATGTGGTCCACAGTTCTGTATTGCCTACAGCTCGTGGTGTTCAGCCTCTCTCTGCTTAGGGCAGGAGGCCTCCCTTGTTAGTGCTGACTGGTGGGTGGTAGGTAGGATGCTGAAGGGACACAGAGACCCCAGTGTTTGGGTGGATGATGGGGAAGGTTTGCCTGTTTTAGTGCTTCCGGCTCTTTCTTTCTCCTCCATGTTTCTTTGGTTGCAGTCCTCAGTTTCCCTGGGGCCCTAACTGCAGTTAATTCCTATGCTGAGTTTCCTCTTTCAGGTGGGAGGAAGAGTATGTAGGGAGCCTATCTCCGGAGTCTAGCCTCTGTAGCACTCTGGCTCCTTCCCTCAGGATGCTAGAACTACTCCCAAAGGTGCATGTTTGCTGGGTAAAGGATGTGGAAGGTTCTGTAGACTGGCAGCAGCCCTACTTCCCTTCCCAGCCATCCTGGTATTTGATGTGACCTAGGGGATTTGTCCTTCAAATTGATTTTCTGTATCTGGGTATGTTTGCCTTCCCCATTTCAGAATAATGCAGAGACACCTGCATTATCTGGTGTCTTTCCTTGGAGTTTCGCTCATGCCATGTTGGACTAATTAAAACTTTTTAAAACCTCTTCTCTGCTCTGCTCCTGGAGGATGAAGTGAGAGATGTAAAAGTCTGCCTCTAAATTGAACACTGAGAGTCCATTGTGATGTTATTAATTGGCCTATTTCAGTATTGTTGTGTCCCAGGGAATAGAGAGGCCTGAGGACTGGGAGAGACAAAACCATTGGTAGTTGGAGAAATTTGAACACACATATTGTATGATTAAGTTTGTTACCTTATATGGACAAGGTTTGTGGTCCCCCCAAACAATTACAGCAGTAACATAAAAGATCACTAATTGCAGATCTTAAGAGCAGATAAAATAATAATCAAAAAGTTTGAAATATTGTGAGCATTAGTAAAATGTAATAGAGACATAAAGTGAATAGATGCTACTTTGAAAAAATGATACCAGTAGATTTGCTTGATGTAGGGTTGTCAGAAACCTTCAGTATGTAAAAACCTGTCCATGAATACAATGAAGGTGTGCCACAATATAAAATCAGATTAAAATTAATTACTAATAAAATAATCTCAATAAAATCTCGTCTAGTACAATTAAATTAAGTAAATAATTTGTGGCTGAAACTAAATTGTCAGTTTATGGCAATATTTATTGTAAAATATACAGTAAAGATTCTTTTGAATTCAGTGTGCATATATTAGCTTTCTTTATATGATGATTCAATTCTCCCACCATTTCTGTCTGCTGATTTACTGAAAAATTTTCTCTTCATTTGATGTGTTGAGGCATTTATTTGATTAAAGGTGTCACTTTATTAGACTCTTTTAAAATAATTCTCACTCTCAAATATTAATATACATCTATGGCAGTGCCAAGTAAAGGTGATTATCAATATGATTCACATATGCTAATCTTATTTTTTAAAGAATCAAAATGAAAATTCAAAATTTTAGTGTCCTCTTGAAGAACTTTTATACTTACATGAATATAGCAATAGATGCATAGATTTCAGTTTGAAAATAGTATTAAGAATATTATTTTGCTTTTAAATATTTTCTATCTTCCTTTGTTCTTCCTTTATTAGCTTCTTTTAGATTTCCAGTTATGGTTATCTAGTTATCACTCCTGTGTGTGTTTGGATGTGTGTGTGTGTATATGTGTGTGTGTGTAGTGATGGGGGTTGAACCCAGGGCCTCATAAATGATAGGTGAGTGCTCTATCATTGAGCCACACCCCAAACTTAACACTTCATTTTATCTTCTCTGTTGAAACTTGGGGTCGGTTGCTTCACAAATTATAGTATGTACCTTGATTTATTACAATTTACCTTAAGTTAGTATTCTATCATTTCACATAAATACAATCACTTTAAATGATACAATTTTCTACTCATCCTTGTCCATTGTGCTGTTGTTGCCCCAATACTTTTTTCTTTTTTTGCTTTAGGTATTAGTATTTGTAAAGAAAAACTTTTACATTATCTTCCTAGTGCTGTTTTTTTCTTTCAGTAGAAATGTGCTTTCATCTGAGATCTTTTCTCATTTGATCTAAAGAACTTACTTTAGTCTTTCTTGTATGTATATGGGTGTTCTGACAACATATTCTCTTAGCTTTTGTTTGTCTGAGAATGTCTTCATTTAACCTTAATTTCTGAAGAATATTTTACTGAGTCTAGAGTTAAAAAAAAATCTGGTCTAGATTAACAGAGTTGAGACAACCCCCGGCCCCCCCCGGCCCCCCCCGGAATTAGAGATATTATTCCATTGTGCCTTTCACTGTTGTGTTTAGAAGTCAGGCCTCTTGGGCCAGGGATTTAGCTCAGTGGTGTCGCCACCTGCCTTGCAAGCACAAGGTCCTGAGTTTGATTCCCTGGTACCAAAAAAAAAAAGAAGTTAGGCCTTTTCCTATTTATGCTCCTCTGAATGTAATAATGTGCTTTTCCCCCCTCTGGCTATTTCTAATAATTTCTCTTTTTGCTTGGTCTTGAGCTGTTTAACTATGTACCTAGTGTTTTTTTGTTTTATTTTACTTATTCTCCTTGGGATTTACTATCCTTTCTTGAATCTGTATGTTGAAATGTTTCTCCCAAAATTTCTCAGTAATTATCTTTTAAAATATTTAAAATACTTCTTTCTCTATTTTCTCTACCATCTTCTTCTCAGGTTCTAATGATGCATTTATTAGACCTTTTATTCTGTCTCACCTATCTCTTATGCCCTGATTTTTATGTTTGTTTTAAATTATTTTCTCTATATGTTTTAGTTTGTTACTTTTTATTTGCCTATCTTTAAGATTAGTGACCCTTTCTTTAGCTTTGTCCAGTTTTCTGATAAGCTCATCCAGTGAATTTGTGTGTGTGTGTGTGTGCACGCACGTGTGCACATATGCGTGGTTACATGTGTTAGGCCTGTGTGATCTAGCACTGAGATACACATCCTCAGCCCTCAAAGAATGCTTAACTTCATGTATTTTGTTTTTCTGTTATAGTATATCTGATTTGGTTCTTTTTAGAGACTCCACTTCTCTACTGAAATTCTTTATCTTGTCATCTATTTTTTCTGTCTTTCCTCTCTGCTCCACTATTAGGAATTGAACCCAAGATCTTTACATGAAGCTACATCCCAGCCCTTTTTAATTTTTTTGTTTGTTTTGAGACAAAGTCTCATTAATTTGCTAAATTTCCCAGGCTGGGTTTGTACTTGCCATCCTCCTGCTTCAGCTTCCCAGAGTACTGGGGTTATAGGCATGTACCACCATGCCTGGCTCCATTTTCTTTTATACTTTATACTTTATAATAAGGTTGCTTTAAGGCTGTAGGTATAGCTCAGTGGTAGAATGTTTACCTGGTATGCAAGAGGCCCTGGGTTTGATTCCCAGCACAACACAAAAAAAGTTTTTTAAAAAAGTTCTTGCCTGATAATTATGATATAGCAATCATCTGTGAGTTTGTTTTTGGTTACTGTTTCGTCTCTTAGTCCTTAGCTACTTCTTATGACTTGCATGTTTTGATTTCATGGTAAGCATTAAACTATGTGCTATAATTGTAGAGGCTAAACTGGTATTTTCCTATAGAAAACTATGTATTGTCCTCTCTTGGGTTACTAGGTTGAGTTGCTGATCAATTCAATCAGGAGTTGTTGGAGTTTTATTGCAGCATTATTGAGCTATAGTTAACCTTTGACTTCAAATGTCTTTGAAGTGACAATTATCCTGCTATATCCTCTTTCCAGCAGTATTTTGGGATCTAAGCATCCTAAGACTAAAGAACTCCTTTATGCCTTTCTAGGTGAAACTTTGATCTTTTGACGTACTGAGTAGAAAACAAACAACCAAACAACATGGGCAGTGGGAAGCGCCAACTGGACATTTGGGGTTCCTCCAGATTCAAATTGTGGGACCAGAATGACTCCATTTTGTCCAAAATGGAGCAGTCTCCTTTGTTCTCTCAAATTTGTGCTTGATCTGGGACAAAAGACATGATCTGTAACTCAAGATTCCTAAGCTCATTACTCAGCCATCTGTTTGCCCTAGAAACAAGTGTCCCGGGCCCACTATCTATAGGACAATCTGTTAACATGCTGACTATCCACACAAGGTGGTCATGACCATGAGTCAAGATGTCTGCTGACCATCAGTACGTGACAGTAGACCACTAACCTTTGTCCCCATTTTTCTTGTAAAAACCTATACGTAATCCCCTTCAACCCCCAATGAGCCTAGCCAATCAAAATTCTACACTTCATACTTGCTAAATGTTAACCAATCATATGGCTGCTAATGACTGAAGCTTGCTGTAATCTCAATAAAAACCCTGCTAATTTGGAACTCGGGGCTCTCAATCTTGATCCGCTGTGTCGGTGACAATTGAGAGTCCCTGCTTAAGCTTGAATAAATGACTCTCGTGTGCTTACTTCGGAAACGGCCTCCTGGTGGTCTTTGGGACTTCGTAATCTGGGCACAACAAAATGTACATTAGCCATATAAACATTACAATTTCTATTAGTTTCTCCTTATTTTAGCAAAGCTCCTCTGTCTATAGTAGGTCCAATTGAATGTCCACCATGTCCAGACTTAGAAAATGTTACCAGGAGTGAAAACAGTTGTAGCTGAGCTTACCCTAGGAGAGGCTTAACCTTTTTTGAAATTAAGTTCCTTTAGACTTACTTGTAGCCAAAGTACTTCTATGTCTTTTTTGGTACTGGGGATCAAACTTGGGACCTTGCACTTGCAAGGCAGGTGACGAAACCACTGAGCTAAATCCCCGGTCCTGTCTTTAAATTTTTAATGATTACCAAGTGTGGTGTTGCATGTCTGTGATCCCAGCACTTGGGAGGCTGAGGAAAGAGGATCACCACAAATTTGAGGCCAGCCAGGACTATATAGTGAGTTCACGGCCAGTTCACTGAACTATATAGTGAGATCTTGTCTCAAAAGAAAGAATTTTAAATGATTTTTAGCTTTATTGTTTATTTCTAGTTACTATAGTGTGAAGGCTTTTCTGGTATATTCTTTCATATCCTAACCAAAAATAGAATTTTAGGAAGCATTATTAAAAAGAATTGGTTTTATGCAGCATGATGCTATGAAGCAATGCTATGATGCAGTGATGATTAATAACTTCCTTTCAATTTGTTCTTCCTCTTAATTTGAAAAAATAAAACTTTCATGACATGATTTCTAATACTATTGTATAAAAATGGATTCCATCTTTTTTATTTCAGGACTTTTTGAAATGTGCTTATGAAGCCTGCAGTGCACATAATCTTCAGCCTGTTAAATTTTTTCTTGAAAAAATGATTCAGACATATGAGATGATGATTGTTAGACATGGGTAAGATTATAGATTATCTGCCATCATTAGATGTTATTTTGATTAAACTTTAAAAACAACTAAATTCATAAACCAAAAAAAAAAATGAACATTATATACTGAGAGAAATAAAATGAGCCAAAACACAAACCCAAAGCAGGGCTTTTATTAAGGGACAGAGCTGCTGGGCTGTCTCGAACAATGGCGAGAGCAGCAACCAGGGGCTGACTGGGTGAGGTTTATAAGGGTTGGGGGGAGTGTGGTGGAGGCAGATGATTGGCTATGACTGGAGGCAAGGAGGGAAAAAGCAAGCCTTTGTTCTCTCTGGAGTGACTCATTTCCTGTAGGCAGGGGGCATTTTATCTAACAGAAAAATCTTATCATTCCAGTCTTTGACAGTATTATGGAATAGGGGCAGAGGTCTCTTTTTTGTAGCTGCTTCATGCTGGCACAGGGGCGGTGATAAAAGGTAACAGGTCTGGGTTCTACGTGATTATGGTGGTTTGGTCTCCCGTGGCAAGAGGTTGATACCTGGCCATAATGAGTTTGCTGACTGTCAGATTGGTAAAGGCCCGCAACCGCTCCTGCAAGAAAATTTGAAAACAACGAAACAGGCAGTATCCAAAGAGTAGGATTATGCAGAGGATAGTGAGGGGTCCCAGGAAAGGAAGAAGCCAGGGAAGCCATTGGTCGAAGTATCCTGGTAGAGAGTGTAGCCAGTCTAGGTCTCTTCTATGTTTTTCTGTATGCTCCTTGAGCTCCTTCACCTTGTCTCCATCAATGCCAAACTGATTGACAAAATAACAGCTCTCTTTCCCCAGGAGGCATGTTCCCCCTCTTTCTGCTGTTATTGTATCTAGAGCTTGTCTATTTTGGAGTACCACAGCTGCCAGGGAATTGATTTGGAACTGCAGGGTGACCAGAGAGTCACCTACCTTTTATATCCTCATTTAGCTCTTGGGATAGGGAGTAATAGAAGTGTGTTGATGTTGAGATTCCTGCAACCCCTGTGCCTATTCCTGCCAGAACTCCAGCTCCCATTAGGAAAGGGAGTAGAGGAAGGGCACGCTTGTTAAGATGGTGAGTATTGGTAAAAAAAAAAAAAATGTCTAGCACATTTGTTGTTGATATTATCTATATGATCACTTTGAATTTGGCAGCCTATAGGCAAGAATAAACAAAATTTTTAAAGAAATTAGAGCATGAAATATCTAAGCATGAGCACACTAGAATGAAAGAGCAGCTCGGGGAGAAAGTCACACTTAGATACTGAAATAGTGAGTGATTGTAACCTGTTGGCTCTTAGATTTTTTCATTGATAAAGGTTATCTATAAGTCTGATACTTTGTCATAAGTCTCTAGTTTTAGCTGTAACAAGAGACAGTTTGAAGAACAAATCTCACTAAGAAATTTAAAACTCTAGCTGAGCTCTTACAGATTTTACCATAGTTTTTAATGATCTCTAACTGTGGTCAGCTACTGGTATAGCTGGAAACTGCCAGAAGGGGTCAGTGATTGGAGCCCCCTATTTGTATCTAGCTTTATTACTATGTCATTATTTTTATACCTCTTGGGGTTTTTGGGTTTTTTTTTTTGTTTTGCTGGATGTTTAAGACCAAGTTAAAGTGAGGCCTGTGTCTATTAATATGAACCTCTTGTTATCTATTAAGGTCAGTTAAGTCTCCTCAGGCCATTTTTTTGGAACCATGTGTAGATCCTCTCTGCTCCTCTGTCAGTGTCAGCCATCAGGATATGGGTCATGGCCTTGCTTGACCATGTAGAGATTTTTTTTTTTGGTGACCCTCCTTTGGCACATGGTACATTTGTCCTCTGGTGTCCAGCAATCTCCCTGCTCAGGAGGTTGAGTGACTTACCAAAGATGTAGGATCCTGTAGAGAAGGTTCCCTTATGTCTTGGATCTTTGTTGACCTTGAGGGGCCAGGGCCAAAATATTGGCTGTTCTCATTGCCCAGTTACATTTTTAGTTTTGGTCTCCAAACTTTAGTTGAACACCTAGAAGAGAAGATCGATAACATTAGCATTGCAATAGGAGTACTGAACTTATTATAATCTTGTCTGGATATCAAGCACTTTGAAATAGAAAATATAGTTAGAAGACTGTTATTATTATCAATCATGATTATTCTAGAAGTTGAATTCCTGTAAAACGTTAACAGAGAAAAAAGAGCTTTAAATCAAGAGCCATAAATAGTATTTTAACATGACAATCATGATGACCTTATCTTTGTAACACATTTAAATGTCCATCTTGGTATAAAATAGCCATTTGTTAAACATACTCATTTTTTTTTAAAAAAACACCAAAAATCTTTATCTCAGTTATTATCTTTGATAGGATACCATGGAACGAAAATATCTCAGCCCATAAGTGTACCTGTTACCATAAATAGCTGAAGTGTATGAAAAAGGCAAATCCCTGAATCAAAAAGAGGTTACTATAAAAAAAAATTAGAAAACCTGTACAGTCAGAAAGCATAAATACATTTAGTCTGCCAGAAAATTAACAATAATAATTTTTATAATTATATATATGAGACCTTATGCCCTTTAATTCAGTTTGGTACAAAAGCATCTTTTTAATAAAACCTTGTTATTGTTCTTTTTTGTTTGGTTGGTTTTTTTTACAGGAAATTTAATCTTTTGAAAATGACCATGGGCCGGGGAGTTAGCTCAGTGGTTATGTTGCCTGCCTTGCAAGTGCAAGGACCGGAGTTCGATCCCTGGTACCAAAAAAAAAAAGAAAAGAAAATGACCAGTGTAAACATATCATAACATATTTAGAATTTATCTCTTTGATGACAACCAATGTAACCATAGTATAATAACATATTTAAGTAATATTTATTGATGTAAGTCTTTTATAAGGCTATGAAAACTATTGGGTCAGTCTGTTGTAAGACTATGAAAACTGTTGAGGTCCCCCTTGTGAACAGAGACTGGAAAATATTTCCATGCAGCTGCTCCTTTGTTCACTAAGGAGAGTGTGCCTTGAATTTAATAACCTTTATCTATAAACAAAACAGCTGTACAGTTGGACAAACAAACATATAAGACAATTTATAAAACTAGAGTGCACTCAGATATATTTAGCCCAATTGAATTATAATATCTCTTTATAATTTTTAGGTTTACAGTTATAAATAAGACTAGTCAAAACGTTTTGTAAGTCAATTAACAGAGATCTCCTGTAGAATTAGAATCAGAAGGAGTGAAAGCTCTTTATGTTTGTAAACGTAAGCCTTTTATAACAAACTTGAAACCAACAAGCAAACATACATATTTCCTTGATAAATCACTTCCGCACACTTTCTCAACATACCTCAGCCTTTTGGTCTTGTCTCTTTATCCTTCTAACAAGACAAACATATAAAATCCTTTCAATCAAAAGTATATCTGTTGTACTTATAGCTTTTTAAATATTTTTCCTCCGTCTCCCGTACTATAAACCTTCTATAACAAAGTTGTCTTCAGCTGTTAAAATTTTAAAGTGTCCTTTTTTTTTCCTGTTCTCAGATTGTTACATTTTAAACGTTGACTGGCTGCCAATAGAACAGTAGTAACCTTGAGTTCTTCATCAACAAAGTACAGAAAAGAGCAAGTTAACCCTATAATTACAATTCAAGAATTTACAATGTACAAGAAATGTTTTAAGCACACCAATTAAATGTGAACTCAAATTGAAACAAATACATTTATCAATTAGCTAGAATTTGTAACTTGATTTTTCTTGTAAAATCTCTTGATGTCTAGTAGAGCACAGTTGTAGTTTCTCTGGCTTTGTTTTGGGATAACATAGCGTTGGCCTTGGCTCTTAAAGTCAGGAGTGTTTTTTTTCCTCACTATTTTGTTTTATGCTTTTCAGAGCTTTGCTAGCTGTTTTTAATCCATTACTTATTTTTCTTTTTAGTTTTTTTTTCTTTCTTTTTTTTTTTTTTTGGTACCGGGGCTCAAACTCTGGTCCTTCCACTTGCAAGGCAGGCGATGGAACCACTGAGCTAAATCCCCGGCCCTTTTAGTTTTTTTTTTAATCTGAGTGCAAGTCCTGCTCGACCCTCTTTAACCTTTTTTAGTTTTTTCTTAATATCAGGGGCTGACTGAGAGATAAAGTGAGTGTTAATGATGATCATGTCAACCTGAGGTAGGATCAGTTTTTGTTTATTTCTGAAGTGTCTCAGTGAGGCGCTAGAGAAACTGCAGGATTTTCTTCATGGGTATGAGTTATTTTTTAAATCTTATCAAAGTTAGCAGACTTGTGAGCTGTCTTTCTTAAACCTTTTATGAGGCAGAGAGTCATAAGGTCTCTTCGGCCTCCATCTGCCTGGCCTAGCTGATAGTCCCATTGTGGGTCTTCTCTGGGGACAGCCTGTGGAAGCAGATGATTGGCTATGACTGGGGGTGAGGTGGGAAAAAGCAGGTCTTTGTTCTCTCTGGAGTGACTCATTTCCTGTAGGCAGGGGTCATTTTATCTAGCAGAGAACTCTATCTAGCAGAGAACTAGGTGGGAGGGAGAGGAAACAACTTCTCACTTTCCAGTAGTTTACAGGACAGAGGTTTATTTCTCTTATACTACATGTCCAACAAGAGTTGGTAAGGATTGCTCATTCAGTATCTAGTAGTAGTAACCATGGAAATCTGCATTTTTGGTCATCAACTATGTTATTCTAGCTCTTTAATGTACATAATAAACACACTCCCTTTTCAGGGAGACAACCTAAAAGCGCCAATCAATAAATGGACCACACTCAAAGTTCAGGATTTCTAGGTGATGCATGATTATCTCTGTATCAGATTTGGAAGTTGTTCCTCTTGATCCAGAGACCTAAAAACTAGAAAGACAAGTTGTTTGCCTGACAGACACCTGGTATACAGTAGTAGGTTTGTCAGAACATGATTACCAGAGCAAAACACTCCCATTCAAAAATTGGAGGAGTCACTATTTTGTAGCAATTCTTAAATCTGGCTGGGCATGTGAGGGGATAGATCTAGGGCTGGATTTACTGTGAAATTAATAGAGTTTAAAATACAGGACCTCTTACTTTCGGGGGCACATCCAAGGGGCCATAAGCATTTTGTGTATATAATTTTTGTGCAAGATGTCATTAAATGGATGTGGTCATTTAATTTAATTAATTAATTTATTTCTTGGTACGGGGATCAAACTCAGGACCTTGAGCTTGCAAGGCAGGCATGTTGCCACTGAGCTAAATCCCCAACCCTATTTTGTTTGTTTTTTGAGGCAGGGTCTTGTGATATAGTTTAGACGGCCTTGAATTTACTATGTACCCTAGGCTGGCCTCGAACTCACAGCAATCCTCCTGCCTCAGCCTCCCAAGTGCTGGGATTACAGGCATTCATTGCCATGCCTGACTGACGTGGTCATTTTATATTCAAAATTGTATAGGTGTTCTTTTCCTTAAAGAACTCTTCCCTTGCCCCTAAATGTATGAATTTAAAGTTCCTTAAAACTTGAGCTATAGTTTACCTCTGATTTCTACTTTTGCTCGATTTTGCTCCCTGGGAAGAAATTTGCAGCCAGCTGTTCTCCATGGGACTTGGTTTTACTTTCTGAATTTTTTTCATTTTTATTTTATTCTCTGGTCATGTGTGAAGTGGACAGTAGGGAAAATATTATTCTTGATAATTGAGGAATTTTTTTATCCTGTTTTCTGCTTATAGAAAGCTGAGGTTTTACTAGTCATGATATTTTTAAAGGCATCGTCAAAAATGCTTTGAATTATGCAGGTTTTCAAACACACACAAAAATGTGTTTTCAAACACATACAACCCTCACATGCATCTAATATACAAGAATTGTTTTAAAACTTGAACATTCATTTATTTCTCAGGGTTGTCTTGGAAGGAGGATTGTTAGTAATTTCCCTCAAAAGTTTAATCAACTTTTTATCTTTTTTTTCCCAGGAAGCTCCATGTGCATGTAGCCATATCCATGGTCCTTACTAAGTTGTATCTTTATAAATTTCCTTGTAATAGCTTTAAACTTAATAGGCTTATTTGAGAGGACCATACCCTTAGTTTATTTTCCCTGAATTATTTTGACCTCTGGAAATAATTATAGTTGTGACCTCTTATCTGCAATTTTATTTTCTACTGGTTCAGTTACCCACTTTCAACAGCAGCCCAAAAATCTTAAAAAGAAAATTCCATACTTTGAGAAAAAGCATAGTAATAGAATTTTATTACAATATATTATTATAATTGTTCTGTTATTATTAGTTATTGTTAATCCTCTACTATATCCAATGTACAAATTAAACCTTATTATAGTTTGGATATGTAGGGAAAAACATAGTATTATATAGGGTTTGATATTACCCATGGTTTCAGGTATCAACTGGTGGTTTTATAACGTCCTGATGGAAAGGGGACTGCTATACTGGGAATGACATTAGTCCTTCACAGATTCTAATAATGTGATGCAATAGCCCTATTCTTGGTTCGATCCTTGCTGCCAAGCTGAGTTTTAATAGATCTTTGTGTTCAGTGGTTTTCTTCTACCAAATGAGGTTAATAAATTGCTTTATTAAATCCCACAAGTCTCTGAATTTCTGGACTCCTGTTCTCTTTCATTCTTGCTTTCAGACAGGCATTTTTTTCCTGGGTTGTAAAGTCCAACAATTCCCATTATATATTGTATTATTAATGTTCTATTTACTATCCATTTACCCTAAAATTCTAATTTCACTATGTATGTTTGTTTTCCAGGTTATCTAAAGGGATCTAAGTATTTTATCATTCCATAGCAGTAATCAATCTTTTAGCTTCTAATACCTCTTAATTTGCCACCAAACCAGTGCCATATGTTGTCTTTTTTTATTATGTCCAGAACACCTTCCTCCTTTCTAGGTACCAATAGCTATCATTAAGGATGGGCTAGGCTATTTCATTTTAGAGGCTTTTTATTATATTCTCTTTTATAGATAATTGTATTACAGTAATGTGGAAAATTTGATATGTGAACCAGTTTAGAAGTTATATATGTTTTTGTCATGTCCAAGAAAATGTCATATAATTTTGAAAATTATATATAGCAATTATCATAGGGTACATAATTTAATTTACCATTATTTTTTAGAATCTTACTGTATCATTGCTTCTTTAATAGTTTTATGTTAGTAGGAGAGCCTTTTGCTGCCAAGACAAAAGTTCTGCATGTTCTGGCCGATACTTTAACTCTGATGAATGAATATGGATATGGAGAGGAAGAAAAGGTCATTTATAGGACTGTAAATCCCAAATCAATTACTATGGGCCAACTTTTTGGGCAGTTTGACCCAGTGTCTCATGAGGTAATCTATAGTATAATTTATCAACTCTCCTACTGACAGTGCATATTAAAGCAAGAAATTTAAAATGTTTTTGTTTTTTCTGCTAAATCCAATTTAGCAGAGATTTTCAACTCTTTTTTTTTCCCCTCAGTGGACTGATGGTATTGTGGCAAACACTTTTAGAGAATTTGCCTTATCAGAAACACCTGACCGGAAATGGGTTGTATTTGATGGTCCTGTTGACACTTTGTGGATAGAGAGTATGAACACAGTGCTGGATGACAATAAAAAGGTACATCATGATAAAAAGCAGATCATATTCAGATATGATTAAGCAATTTTATATGTTCAACAACTAATCAACTAGGATTATATATTTCAAATAGTACAATAGATTGAATAGGTTTATAAGTCATCATTTTAATGAAAACTGTGAGGTAGGCTTTTTTTCATAAAATTAAAGTATGGTATTAAAAATTCTGTGTTAACAGGGAAGCCTAGTATTCTACTAAGTACTTTCAGTCTTATAATTTCTTATAAAACTTTAATATTTTAAGAGAAAATAAAAGGGTCTCATTTCTTTTCAAAATATTGAATGCTTCAGTGCTCATATGTAATATATGACCTTAGGAGGTATGAAATAAAAGAATTAGGAAATAAAAGCCTATTAATATTTATTTCATTTGAGAGAATATATATAGTATCAAAGTATACACTAATTATAAGTACAGATTTTGTGATTTTTTTAGTGTATATATAGATTCAACATAACTGTGACCTAAATAAAAATACATAAAATTTCTTACAAAGTTCACTCATGCATCTTATCAGTCTGTACATCCTCCCTCAGTGATAATCACTATTCTCACTTATGTGATAAATGAATTTTGCAGGTCCTGAGCTTCTTGTTAATGGAATCATATTCTTTAGTGTTTTCCATTTCTTTAAAATCAATGTATAATGAGATATTGATGTTGCACTTCAACAATCAATGTCTAAGGCTCAGAGCCAAGTAGAAGGGTTGTCTCATATTAGCTGAGAGGGAAGTATGAAAGGGAAATTTAGATATATAGATTTGATAGTGGAAATTTAAAGACAAATCCTCTGATTACTTCTCTTTTATTTGTGAAATGATAGAACCCAGTTCTTTGAAGACTTGAGGAGAAAGAATGTGGTTTAAATTAGCCATTATGAAAAATGGGAAAGATATCTGCAAAGAAAAACATAGGAGCATATCTGGGTAACCCTGGGGGCCGTATTGAAGAGAAACACTGGAATGTCCTAATGAAAATGAAGAGCAAGTGTATAAGGTGATAGTGAGCAAGAGAGCTGGATAGATTGGGGAAGCTGTGAAGCAGAGACCAAGATGTTTGAATTTAATATTTCAGAATTATGTAGTGTTTCAGTAGAAACGTTTTCAGATACATGAAATAGATGGCTGGAGTTGAGTAAGAGAAAAATAAGTGAAAAGAAGGTGGTCAAAGACCTGAAGGGCTATTATGTTGAGATGTTCATCCTCATGAACACTGGATCACGCCAGTGCTATAGAAGAGAAAGCTAACGAGAGGAGAATCCTTGAGTGCTGATGAGTGACAGCAACTGCAGAGGCTGGAAAAGGGTAAAGGGTTGTACTTGATGGTGGAATAGAAGTGGTTTGGAGACACCGTAGTAAAGTGAGGGAAATGCTGATTCCACCTCCCAAATTGATGGCAGATAAAGAGTTTTGCTGAAATAATCTGGTAGATGATTAAAAGTAGCCTAGACCCACATTATCCAGTAGAGCTTTCTTCAGTTATGGAATATCTGCACTATCTAATAAGATAGCCACTATTCACATGGAGTTCTTGAGCATTTGAAGTACAGTTTAGTGAAATTGAAGAACTGAATTTTAAATTTCATTAAAATTAAATGTGAATAGCTACATATGGCTAGTGGCTACCCGTACCAGTTAATCTAGCTCTAAACTGTTCATTTATTTTATATCTAAAAAGCTGATTCCAAAGATGTTAAGTGCCTAATTGTTGACATATAAATAGGGGTAAAACTGGGGCTAGAGTGAGGGTTGTAGAAGTGGAGAGGAGGGCTGGAGGTTTAGCTCAGTGGTTTCGCCACCTGCTGCGCAAGTGCAAGGACCCAAGTTTGAACCCCGGTACCAAAAAAAAAAAGTAGAGAGGAAACACTTAGAAATAAATATAGAGGAAGAATTTTAAAGACCCAGCAGTGCTTAATTTGGTATATCAAGTTAATCATAATAATAATCATTAAAACTATTAAAAGTTAATGATAGGAGGTTTTCGGATTGGGTCTTTAAATTTGGGAGGTCTGATCTTTTTAAGTTCTTTATAGATTCGAGATAGTAGACCTTTGTCTGAGGAAGAGCAGGTGAAGATTTTTTCCCACATTGTGGGTTGTCTCTTCACACTGCTGGTGGTTTCTCTTGCTGTGCAGAAGCATTTTAATAAGAAGAGATCCCACTTGTTGATTGTTTGTGCTAGTTCACGGGCAACTGAGGTTTTGTTCATAAAATCTTTTCCTACACTGATGTCTTCAAGGGTTCTACCTAACCTCTGTTCCAACTGGTTCAGAGTTTCTATTTTAATATTTAGATCTTTAATCTGAAATTTAAAGACCCAATCCGAAAATGGGCATCTGAGATGAACAGACATTTCTCACACAAAGAAGTAGAAATAGCAAATAAATACATGAAAAAATGTTCAACATCACTGGTCATTCGAGAGATGCAAATGAAACTGAGATTCCACTTCACTCCAGAAAGAATGGCTGCTATCATGAAATCAACCAACAACAAATGCTGGCGGGGCTGTGGGGAAAGAGGAACCCTGCTCCACTGCTGGTGGGAGTGTAGACTGGTGCAAGCACTGTGGAAATCAGTATGGAGATACCTCAAAGAACTAGGACTGGAAGTCCCATTTGACCCTGCTATTCCACTGCTGGAGATCTTCCCCAAAGAATTAAAAGAATCCTACCACAGTGATATATGTGCGCCCATTTTCATAGCAGCACAGTTTGTGATAGCTAAAACTTGGAAACAGCCCAAATGCCCATCAACTGGAGACTGGATAAAGAAAATGTGTTTTTTTTTATAAAATGGAGTACTACTCAGCCATAAAAAATGAGAAATTAGAGACGTTTATAGCTAAATAGATGCACATTGAGGCGATACTCTTAAGTGAAATAAATAGGACACACATGTATAAATACCAAATAGTTTCTCTGGTGAGAGAAACTGAAAGAGTAAATAAGGACTAAAATGTATAATAGGTCATGTGAAATAGGAAGAAAAGGGGCAAAGGGGAAGGAAGTGGGAGGGCTAGGGGAAAGGATAGAAGGAAATGGGATTAATATGAGAAAATGGAAAAATAGGAACAAAATCTTTGAAAATAGGGAGGAATGGAGGGGTTGAAGGGAGGGCTGGGCAAGGGTGAAAAATAAGAACCAAGAGAGACTATGTAAAGGTGCAAATTTCCAATGATGAATGTCATTTTATTGTATACCTAAAATGTACCAATGATTAGAATGAATAATCGATAATGTAAAATAGGAAGAAAAGGTCCAAAGGGGTAGGGGTAGTTGGAGGGGCAGGGGAAAGGAAAGAAGGGAAAGGAAAAATGCTGAGAAATGGAAAAAATGGAAATAAAGTCTTTGTAAATAGGGAAGAGTGGAGGGGGTGAAGGGAGGGCTAGGAATGGGGAAAAAATACGAACCAAGATGCATTATGTAAAAGTACAATTCTCAATGAGAAATGTAACTGTGTTGTATACCTACAATGTACCAATAAAAGAATTTAATTTAAAAAAAAGTTAATGATAATTCTAAAAGTACAAGATAAGGAGATGGGAGAAGATAGAATAGCTTTAATAATAATGGACAAGATAAGAATTTAAGAAAAAGAAATCAGTTAAATTCAGTTTTTGACATACTTGATAAAGAGGAAGTGTTTTAAAATTTTTTATTATGTAAATGTTTGCAGTACATAATGATTACATTTATCATGGGGAGTTGGTACATGTACATAACACATCTTAATTCTTTTTAAAAGAAGAAATGTTTTAGATTAAAAGAGATATAACAAACCAGAGCTAGACCAAGATTTTCTGGCTCCCATTCTAATATTCCATTATATCACAGAAGATACTTTTTATTGTAAGAAAAATAAGTTTTTTGAGAAATTTGAAATATTTTTTAATATTTGAAAAATAATTGCCTTTAGCTTTGTCTTATGAGTGGAGAAATCATTCAGATGTCCCCTCAAATGAGTCTCATCTTTGAAACAATGGACCTTTCCCAGGCCTCAGTAAGTTCCTAATTTAATACAATAGTAGTTTATGTGTTTGTCCATTTGTTCACTTGTTTATTCATTAATTTAGTCAAAAGTAGCTTTTAGTATGTGTCACAAAGTGGGTGTGGAGCTGGGAATACAAAGATGAATAAGACATGGTATAAGGCTAGGAAGGACAAGAAGCATGCTGATAAATCCCAACACACAGTTACAGGTAAGCACACTAAGAGTAAGGACTGAATTGGACATCCACAAGGGGATTGAACAGAGAAGGACCATGGAAGGTGTTTGAGTGTTTGATTTTATTTTGTTTTGTTTTGTTGGTACCAGGGATTGAACTCGGGACCTTGTGCTTGCACAGCAGGTGCTGGAACCACTGAGCTAAATCCCCAGACCTTTGATTTTATTTTGAAGAAGATATGACTTATCCAGGGAGATTGGCTGGGCCTGGGCATTCCAAATCATGACAAGATGATGAATAAAGAAGGACATGGACCCATGAAATGCCCAAGAAACAGAACTAAAATTAGTTTTCTGTGTGGGGAACATCTAGTGCATGTGAGGCTGTAGAGGAAGACAGAAGCCAGATCATGAAGGGCCATACAAGTCATACTGAGAAATAGTTGGTAATTGCTAGATACCACTGGTATAAATGCAACTGTGAGTAAACAAAACTTGTCTTTTTTTCTCTAGCCTGCCACTGTAAGTCGTTGTGGCATGATTTATTTGGAGCCCTCACAGTTAGGATGGGAACCACTCGTGTCTTCATGGTTGAATTCACTCAAAGAACCTTTATGTGAACCAGAACACCAAGCTCTTCTGAGAGGACTTTTTGACTGGTTAATAATACCTTCTTTAAAGTTTCGTAAGAAAAATTGCAAGGTAATACTATAATTCTTTGATCCACTCAATTTTCTTTTGTTTCCACTCACTTAACTAAGTTTAAAGTCACAATCATAACTAAAACTACTTTTCTCTTTACAATTTAGTATCCCTGTTTTGTTTTATATTGCTCAAGTTACAGCTGAATAACTTAGAAGGTAAATTTATTCCAGCTAAACTATTTGTATCAAACCATTGTATTTAAAGCTTTAAAAATCCAAAGAATCTTTTACCTTTTAAAAATATTTAAAACATATGACTTTATAAGCTCACATGTGTATTTAGTATTTTATAAGAAAATTATATATTGTGTTAGTTCCCTCAGGCCGTCATAAATTACCCCAAACTTGATGGGTTAAAACAACAGAAATTTATTCTCAGTTTTGGGGGCTGTAAATCTGAAATCAAGATGTTGGCAGGGCTATGCTTCCTTTGAAACTCTAAGGGAGAATCTTTCCTAACCTCTTCCAGATTCTAATGGCTCCAGGAATTCCTTGGTTTGTGGCTGCATTAACTTCACATCTCTTCTTCCAGTATCATATAACCTTCTACTCTGTGTCTCCCCCTCTAAGTGACACTTATAATCACTTGGAGTTTTGGATTTAGTGCCTACTGGATGATCCAGAATGACCTCCTCATCTCAAGATCCTTAATTACATCTTCAAAGACTTTTTCCCTATAGGACCATGTTCATAAATTCCTGGGACATTTAAATATCATTTTGAGGACTACTGTTGAAATGACACCATCACACACAAACACATCACACGTACATACTTACAGATAAATAAATATATTAATATACAGTGGACCTTTGACTTTTTTGGGGGGCTACCAGGGATCGAACTCAGGACCTTGCACTTGTGAGGCAGGCGTGGTGCTACTGAGCTAAATCCCTGGCTACAGTGGACCCTTGACTTACAAACTTGATTGGTTCTCAAGGGCTGGTTGTAACTAAGATTGGTTGTAAGTCAATACAGCTGAGATCTGGATGTTTACCTGGGTACATGCTATAGATAACAAGAGGCTGATAAATATTCCATTAACCTAATTAACGCAAGTTGCTCATATGTCAGCCTGGTCGTAACTTGAGGGTTCACTGTGCAGAGGGAAAAGAGATATTCAGTGGATTTCTCACCCTAAAATATTACTTCAGGAATAAGAAAAATGTAAGTCGTGGAAGGAAAACTGAACAATTCCATTTTATGAAGATTCTGTATGATGTCTTCATAGAATAAATACACAAAATTATTTTTTTTAGCTTTAAAGCTCTGATATTATACATTATAAATAATATAAAATAGTCTCCATCTTTCCAGATAATGAGGAAAGGATTTTCTTTTTATAATTCTTGCATCTTCTATATTCAGTCAATTCCAAAGAACTATTGATTTTTTCCTCCTTGAGAGTGTTTCTGTCTTTTTTCTCTTGCTCTTTCTTCACTTATTTACTCATCCCACCCTTTCTGTTATAGTAGCCTCAGTTCTGACCTTCATTATCTCCTACTTGAATCAATATAATAGAGTTCCTCTGTCCCAGCCTATATCTTGCTATTAGAATGAAGATTCTAAAACACATACCTTCACTTTAAAACAAAAAAATACTTCCTTTGAAGCCTTCTTCCTCTTATAATGAGATCCCTTAACACAGCCTCTACTGCCTCTTGAGAGCTGATCCTCATCTGCTTCTGAAGCCTTATTTTTTGCCCTTCCTCCTTCACACTCCATTTTTACATCCTACAGAATCTTCTTAATAATTTGTCTTCTCATATCTTCATTTCTTTGAATGTGTAGCATTTCCTGCCTTGAACATTTTCCTCTTCTTTACCTACCTCACTTACATTTTCCTTGAAAATTCAGCTGAACTATAGAGTCCACCAAAAAAAATGTGCACACTCTTCAGGAAAAGAAAAACTTGCATAAATATTTTAATACTGAATTTATGAGACATTCTGAGATTAATACACGTTACTTTTGGCCCCTTTAATTAAAAGAGGTGCTCAAAGTGGTGGCCTTTAGCTTCCAGACATTTATTAGTACACTGAACTGCTGCTTGAGTAACCTTGGT
Organism: Heterocephalus glaber; assembly: GCF_000247695.1. Next base: position 180,108 of record NW_004624821.1, on the reverse strand, counting down.
CATTGAGATTGCTGCACATGCATTTTCAATTTCTTCTCGAAGGGAAGAAGTGTAGTAGGTTTTCTGGTGATGTATGACATCCTCTAGTGTTCCCTATATGAGGGTAAAACCATCTTTTGAAGAAACATCATACTATTTTTCTTTTCATGAAGTGTGTATACATTTTTGCTGAATTTTTCATATTTATTGAGTGTTTATAAAAAAGCATCAAAATTTTCAACATCGACTGTTTTTTGGTAGACAAAGTCTAAAAAAGAATAACACAAATAAATTCTTGTTTGAACTACAATGAAAGTACCAACAGCAATTTACCAAAAAAAAATCTTCAATTATCACACCTAAGGCAGTCTACACACATGCCATGTTCCATACACACGTGTTGCTTACACTGACAGCACATGTGTTTTGCTTTCCTTGCCTTTTTGTAGGACATACTTGATATCTCATTGGTCTAGCTGTTTTTTCAGGAGTTTTCTATTATACAGTGTGTAGTTAACAGGAACATAAAGTATTAAATTCTTTTTTTTTTTTTCGTACTGGGGATCAAACTCAGGACCTTGCGCTTGCAAGGCAGGTGTGGTGCCGCTGAGCTAAATCCCCGGCCAGGTATTAAATTCTTAGTATGTATTGTGCATTTAGAACAGACATCAACAATTTCACATCAGCTGTGTACTTGCTTAGAAAACCTATAACATCAGAAATAAATTCCTATATGAACAACAATGAAAATACCAATAGAATTCTACAACAAAAATAATCTTTCCTTCAATTGTCACCCCGAGGCAGTCTTCACACCTGACAACTGTACGTTCCATGCACACATCTTGCTTACACTGATAGCATATGTTCTTAGCTTTCCTTTCCTGTGTGGTAGTCTTGTCACCTCTCTCCTCTTCCTGTTTTGTCAGGAACTTCCTACTACATTGCATAACATTCACTTAGCAGGGAAATACAATATCAGTAAAATAAAATATTAAATATGTAATGAGTGTTTACAATAGACATCAACATTTTCATATCAGCTGTTTACTTGCCCACAAAACCTAGAGATAACAGCAGAAATAAAAACCTATGTGGACTACAATGTAAACACAAACAAAACTCTACCACAGAAATAATCTTTGCTTCATCTATCACTCCCAAAGCAGTCTTCACGCATGACAACTGCGTGTTCCATACATAAGTATCGCTTATATTGATACCACGCATGTTTTGCTTCCCTGTCCTTTCTTATAGGGCACAGTTGACATCTTTCTGGTTTTCTTTTTGTCTTAGTAAGTCTTTGTGATGCTGCACCTGTCAGCTCACCAGTGTGCTCCACAATTTTTTTGTGTGTAGTTCCCTGACCTGAAACATTCTGTTTTTCCTCTGCTGTAAATGATCCCTTATGAGTTCCAGTCTCAATCCTCTAAGAAAATTTTTCCGTAACATTTTGTACTTGTTATTTTCTTTGTTAACTATCAAACTCTTTATGCCACACGTTTAGGGTTGAGTAAAACACAGCCATTGGCCAATGCTTTGTGTTTCGAGTGACATTTCAGTTGCTGCATTATTCATCAACAAAATTTACTCCACCTTTGGTTTTGTTATAGAAAGTTTCCATCTCAGCCTTTTGTTTTGTTGAGGTTTCCATATCATATTTTCATGATGGTGCAATGTTCATGTCAGTAGTACCAGTTTGTTTTTCTTTGACATGTATGAGGCCAATGTAAATCTTTCTGAAATCCAAAGACTGTACTATACAATTCTCTGTTTTGAAATTGCAACATTTCATTTGGAATTTCTGCTTTGTTTCTGCATACAGTTCCCGCATTGGTCAACTTGTGCTCTGTTAGAAAATGTAACATCAACTGGAAACTGGTAAACTAATTGTTGAATATCACATTCCAATTAGTTTGGGAGATGGGAGCAACAAATCTGTTCACAACATCATTTGGTTTATTATTATACAAATAAGGACCTGATGGCTGAGTTCCAGGATGAATGTCTTAAATTGAAAGCATAATAATTTGCATCTGCAAGAGCATAAATTTTTATGCCATATTTTGACCCACTGCTTTTCCATTAATCTTTTACTTTCTTGCAATTACCATGAGAAATCTCTGCTAAGTACAGCAGACCTATAAATGCTTTCAGTTCAGCTAATAAAGTGTCATAATAAATACAGTTTTGAATTCTATGCATTCAGAATGTTTTACTTTCATTTCAGCCTTTGTGTATTTCATAGCATCTTGTAGCATTTCCTCTGTTGCAGTTTCCAATACTGAATGGCAGTGCTGGCATTCTGTCCTTTACATTTCACACCTGCCAAGACCCTCACTATATTTTAAGACTTAGTTCTAACATTGGATCGTTCTATTTGGTTGTGTGGCCATTTTACAACATTCCGACTAGTCAGCTATGTACTAACATTGCTATTTTCTTCCTCATCTGAATAAAGGAGGTTTGGATTCCCTGTATCTGTATCAGTCGATTCTTGCTCCATTTCATTGTCATGGGAACTTTGGCTCATATGGCCAATGTCAAAGTCAACATCATAATATACCCAACACTACTCTTCTGTTATGAAAACATGTATTTTACCATAATGAATCATCATCATCCATGCGTGAGTAATCTGATGATACACTTTTGGCCTTCTCCAAAACTTGCAAATCTGGTTTCTCATGTGCCATTGTTCTGAATTGGGTTTTTTGTCTTCACAATTTTGTATGAATAATATGCAGGATAAAGCATCCCAAACACCAGCACGACAGCTCGGGAGATGATCCAGGACACCTTCTTCCCGCGGGCAGGGACCCGGTGTGCGGGGGCAGATGGATTCGGAGAGCGCAGAGCAGGCCTCGCCCAGCCCTCAGGAGGCGGGCAGGTGTCTGCGTGCTGCAGCCTGAGCTGCACAGCTGTCTGTCCCCCCCCCCCCCCGTATACATTTTTTGATGGACTCTATATTGCCTCCCCTTTCTTCATCCCTTTCCTATTTTCCTAAGTCTGTGCTCCTCCATCCTGAGATTTTTCTCTGTCATATAATTATTAGACTATATCGTTTTTAGACTATTATTTTTGTCTATTTAGTTTTAGATGCTGCTTTTTTGGGATCATGTCTTTATTTCTGTATCTCCTAGCTTGGTTTATAGGTATATAGATTTATATGCCATTCACAAATGTTTGTTGAATAAATAGCTGAATAAATGGCTATAAAAGGCTTCATTTCTGTTATCCTTAGAACATTATTTGTTTACAGTAGCTAGTTTTCATTTAGAATAAGAATATGTTATATACAATTTTGTAATGTAGGGGCCAAAATAAAATACTGGAAAAACATTTTTATCATGGCCACAATTTAAATTCTTTAAGTTTAAATGCTATAAATTTTTTTAATGATAGCAAAGTTTTATTAAAGGTAGAAAAAGAAATAGGTTCTGCGGGGCAAGTTTGGGCCAAGTAAAAGCAGGGAAAGAAGCATACCCTACACTGTGAGGGTGGGCCAAGATTAAAGAGAGAAAACAGTGGCCTAAATGTTATAAACTTTAAAAAAAATTTTTGGTTTTTGAGACAGGGTGTTACTACATAGTTCAGGCTGGCCTTGAACTTTTACTGTGTAGCTCAGGTTGGCCTTGAATTCACAGTGATCCTCCTGCCTCAGCCTCCCTGGTGCTAGGATTACAGGTGTGCACCACCATGTTCAGCTCCCTTATCTATTTTTTAAATTCTTTTATTGGTACATTTTAGGTGTACAATAGTTTACATTTATCATTGGGTGTTTGTACTTGCACATGATGTATCTTGGTTCTTATTTTTTTCCCCATTACCTGTGC
>NW_004624821.1:156045-173173 GCF_000247695.1 Heterocephalus glaber | reverse complement strand
TCTGAGATACAGCTGCTAAAAATTTTTCCCCAGTCCCTTACCTATTTTTCAAATGAATTATTTCCCTTATTTTATTCTTTTTTTTTTTTTTAGTGTCAGGGATTGAATTTGGGTCCTTGCGCTTGCGCAGCAGGTGGCAAAACCACTGAGCTAAATCCCCGGCCCCTCCTTATTTTATTCTTGAAATAAGATGAAAGTTAAGAAAAATATCCTATTCTTTTCATTTTGCAGGAACTGTTTCCTACAAGCAATAGCAATGTGGTTGTATCTCTTACACGCCTCTTTGAAGTACTGCTCTGTAATGTGGTAGAAAATGATCCTACTAGCAAGCACATTCGTGTTTGGATTATGGTTAGTTTTACACCTAATGTGGGTTTAAAATACAGAATAAAATACACTTTTCAAAAATAATATTTGTATTCAGAAAGATGTTTACAACACCCAGAGAAGTTTTTTGGTGATCACTGAAAGAATAGCTGAAGACACTTTGGTCTGACCTGGTATTCTGATGCTAAAAAAATACTTTAAAGAAAGTAAAATATGTCAGATGAACCAAAACTACCTTTTTACGTATAAAAGATCATAATGTAAACACTTAAAGTGGTTTGATAATAATCCCATTTTGATTTTAGGTGAATTGATTTTGTCTTAATGTTAAGCCAGAATTTGGCAGCGTTAAAACTAGCTGTGCAAACAGCTAGGTAGAATGTTGGAAGCAGAATCCTTGGAGAGGTCAGTAGTCCTGATTAGCTAAAGTCTGGAGGTAAAGAAAACCAGAGACTATGGTAATAGTGAGCAGCAATTATCAAAGGGGGCCAAAGGAAAGTTTTTTTGTTTTTGTTTTGGGTCCTTTTTCTTTGTGTCTCTTTCCCATCTGCCTCCTTATTCTTAATGCCTTGAAGTTTTCTACCCTCCTTGTCTCTTGTACTCTATGGCACCAGCAGTTCTCTTTCAGTATTTTCACTTCACCTTGTTGCCACAGAACATCTTTTACCTCAGACATCTCATTGTACCTTGCTAACCATAACTTCTTCTTTTACACCTCCCTTTACCTTCCTCTACTTTAGAGGAAATTGAACAGACATTTTTTAAGTATAACCATTTTTTCTTCCCTAGGTTTGGAACTGTCTTTCACAGACAGCTCTAAATATTCTTCCATACTTAACTATCATTACTTTTACAAAATAAAAAAAATCCCAGGAAAATATATAAATATAGTGCCTGAAAAATTTTGCTTTTTTGGCAAACTCAAACTCCCAATCTTTAAAATAGTTGAAAATCACTTTTAAAGACTTACATAGGATGAAAATTTTCTCTTAAAATACATTTGATTTATTTTTTCAGTTAGATAATTTCAGCTAGATGGAGTAAAATTCCAAAGTCAAAAGTTTTTCATCCATACCAGTCCCCCTGTCATTCTTAAGGCAGTTGTTACCAGGGCCCCATGTAGCCTACTAGAAGTATTTTACTCTTTTTCAAACTCAGGACCTTGTGCTTGCAAGGCGGGTTTAGAGCCACTGAGCTAAATCCCCAGCCCACATATTCTGTTTTATATATATACATTTTTATACATCTTAACATACTATATGTACTAACTTGCATTCTTACTTACAATATCTTTTGGAGATTGTTCCATATCAGTACTTATAGAGTTACCTTGTTTTTTTTTGTTTTTTGTTTTTTTGGTACCGGGGATCAAACTCGGGTCCTTGAGCTTGCGCAGCAGGTGGCGAAACCACTGAGCTAAATCCCCAGCCCTACCTTGTTTTACAGCAGCTGCGTGTCAGTGTGTATAGCATAATCTAAGTGAGTAAAACCCCTGTTGAAGAACATTTGGGTTTCTTCTGACCTTTGAGTATTACAAAGAATGCTTCAGTGAATATTCTTGTACATTTATCGTTTTCACAGGCAGGAATATAAATGAGGATAAACTAAAATAAATATTTTTAGGTCATTTGTTATACGGACATTTAAAAATTTGAAAGATATTGCCAGGAAAGTGACTCTTTAAATTAATAGGCCCTACTATGTTAAGTTGTAGTTAAAATATTCTTTACATTTCATTAAAAATGCTTAACCATAAATTAATTTTTTTCTACCAACAGGCTTGCTTTATATTCTCTTTAATTTGGTCCATTGGAGGAAGTTGTGATACAGATGGTCGTCTTTGTTTTGATACTTTCATACGATTAATCATAATGGGGAAAAATGAAGAAAACCCAGTACCAGCCTGTGTGGGTAAATGGGAATGCCAATTTGATGAAAAAGGCCTGGTCTATGACTACATGTATGAGGTATGATATAAGATGCTTGTTATAACAAGATGTTTTGATTCTTGAGTTGTGCTTTTCAGTCCATTCTTCATATTTCTCCTCTATAACTTGTGGCAGCATAGATACACTTTAATAATATTTCTATTTTTTTACTTTATAAAGGAATTCATAAAGGATTCTTTTAACCAATAAGTATTTAATTAATCATTTTATTATACAAATTTTATTTCACAACCTCTAAGATCTGAATAGAATCTTAGTTATAATTTTGCCTGCGTTATAGAAACAGAAAGGTGAGTAGCTAGCAGAGCCAGGACTTGAGCTCAGTTCTGCTGACCAAACAGTTCAGGACTCTTTACCCCAAACCATGCTAATACAGAACTTTAAGAATATGACTAATAAGAGAATTTCATCTCCATTCATCATAGTAAAGTCAATAAAGTTATCTCTAAAATTAAAAAATCAAGAGGTGAAAACACAAGCATATTCTTTAAGAATTGAAGGTAAGTACCAAAATACACAGCTTAAAGAGGTAAAGGTAGTTGCCATTAAGGAGGAGAAAATGGGAGTGTGGAATTGCTGTTTTTCTTAATCTTGTAATACTTTTGACTCTAAAATATGTGTTTGTATAACTTTGACAAAAATAAAACTAAAACTTAAAAAATATGCAGTAATAAAGACATTTTTACCTAAACTTGCAAATCACCACCATTCAAAAACATGCCATAGGGCCGGGGATTTAGTTCAGTGGTTCCGCTGCCTGCCTCGCAAGCACAAGGACCCAAATTCGATCCCCGGTACAAAACAAAAAACAAAAAACATGCCATAGACATATAGGAATTTCTAGAAAATAGGAAAAGATTCTTAGAGCTATCCATAGCCCTGAAACAAGGTCATAGACTTTTATTACCTTGCCATATATTTACACTTTTATTGCTTGGTAATGGGAGGCCTGGAATCTCCAGGGACAGAGAAGGATGAATGAATGAATGATCTGTAGAAGAATATAATGGTTGGGGTGATGCAGACCAGAAAGCAGTCAAGGTGTGTCAAGACAGCAGTTCATTTCAGCCAGTGATTTGGAAGAATTTCAGTATTATACCACTTAGCATAGTCATGATAATATGTCCTGGATGAATATCAGCCTGGATCAAAATACCAGAGGATAATTTCAGAGAAAAATGTAGAGAGAGTTCATGTGATAATTTGTTTTTAGCTAGATTACTATTTACTGTAAATTATGAAAAACATGAAACCAAAATCCAGTAAATTATAACAAAATACATTACAGTGGATTTTAAGTAAATACTTGATATATATAAAAGGACATCTAGAAGGCATTTTGGGAAGATTAGAATGTACAGAGGACATATAGGCAAACATATCTGAGATTCTAGGTATGTTGAATTTGTGATAAAATGTCATTAAAATTTTCAGATTTTCATTTACAAAGGAAAATCCAAAAAAATATGTATTTCTTAAATTGGGTGGTAGATTCATAGATGTTAACCTTATTAATTTGCTTTGTGACTTAAAGATATCACATTCTTTTATATGAATTAATATTTCATTGTAAAAAGATGAAAAGACTGAATGTTTTAAAAGGAAACAATGTAAGTATAAAAAAAACCTTTAAGATATAGCAAGTATGTGGTTATAACACTTTCATATTCTCTTGTAGTTGAAAAACCGAGGTCGCTGGCTCCATTGGAATGAGTTAATTAAAAGTACTAATTTAGAAGATAAACATGTCAATAGCCAAGATATCATAGTTCCTACAATGGATACAATTAGATATACATTCCTTATGGATTTGAATATTACCTCTACAAAGTAAGGAACTCTGCTATAAACATGGATTTTGAGTGTAATGGTGCCATTCTAATAGGATTATAGAATTTTTAAGGTTAACTTTGAGGTCATCCAGTAAATGAGACCCAGGGAGACTGACTAATGTCCAAGGTGACATGCATTGTTAATGATAAACCTAGAATCTAGGTTTCCTCTTACCTACCCCAAAGCTCTTGCCATTATACTTTGTAGCCTTGCAAGTCACCTCATAACAGCAGAGAAAAAGTCAGTTGCAGTGTTATGGTTAAAAACTATTCATTCTAGCCGGGGATTTAGTTCATTGGTGCTGCTGCCTGCCTCACAAGCGCAAGGCCCTGAGTTTGATCCCCGGTACCAAAACAAAAAACAACACAAAAAACCCCTATTCATTTTATTTAAAGGTTAAGTGTATTCCTAAGATATCAAACTGACAATGACCCACATTCTCCCATTATTCTTAGCATTTTAAAAAATATGTTTTATGACAATTCTGGATTCCATAACTTAGATAAGAGTCAGTTTTAAAACATTTTTATAGTTATTTGTCTTTTAAAAATTAGGTTTAATTTATCTTAACACATTAAACTATAAAAGTTTACATAATATTTATAAATGTCTTTTTTTCAAATCCAAACTTGTTTCTGAGAGCATTTTGTGGCACTATTATCTTGTTTTAAAAAACAAGCAAATAGCTTATGAGAAAAATTATTTCATCCCTATTTTGCATCTCTAGATACACTGTTTTAATTTAGAGGCTAATATTAAAAACTCTCTTGCCAGGCACAGTAGTGAACACATGTAATCCCAACTACTTGGGAGGCTGAGACAGGAAGATCACACCAACCTGTGTAACATAGTGAGACACTGTCTCAATCAACCAATCAATCAGTCAATCAACAAATATATAAATCTTTCTTGGGAAGACTAGGCAGTTGCCAATTCTGCGAAATTCCTAGTGTAAGAGTTCTTTTGTTCTAAAAGTCATTCACCAGAATAATACCTTTAAATGAATAAGTACAAATATATAATTGCAAAGATAACCACTTACATTAAGATACATTTATGAAAATATTGACATATTTAAGTTATAATAGTAATGTGTGCTTCTTTATTAATCACATTAATAAGATCTAGCAGTGGGTATGATGACTATAATTATTTTAAGAAAGTAATGAACATGAGTGATATTTTTGAGATATTATAAAATTGTGATTACAAGTGCTACATTTTATTTAGAGAATAATGAAGGTATAATCATTTCATTACCCAAGATCATAGATTCTCTGAATTCTAAGAATTTCTTCAGTTGGCTTGTAGACCCCTAGAACAGTATTTTGATAATTAAAGTTATTTTAACAAATAACTTTCTGCAAAGTGAGTGTTAGGCTGGAACATATAGGTGAATTCTTGGGGATCATTCTAGCTCTAAAAGAACTTAATGGGTTGGGGATTTAGCTCAGTGGTTCTGCTGCCTGCTTTGCAAGTGCAAAGTCCCGAGTTCGATCCCCGGTACAAAAAAAAATACATAAAAATTTAAAAAATAAAAGAACTTAATTTAGCATTTATACTTTGGTGATAATCTAAAAAATGTATATCAGCATAATTTGGCTCACTTAGGTAACATTGTACAATGGAATACTGCTCTTCAGTTTTAGTGCCAACTGTCATGTTTGTTTTTATGTATTGTGTACTGACAAGTTACAGTCAAAATGAAAATATTTAATCATTAATGTTTAAAACTTGGATTTTGAAACTTGGATTCCTTAGAGTTTTGTGCACGTAAACTCCTATGATTTTCCCCCCTTAAAATTAGTAGATTTTAACCAAGAATGGGAAACCACGCTTGAGGCTCCATTGAGTAAAGAATTTCTTAGAGTTTGCTTTTAAACAAAATATTTTCAGTTAGTAACTGAATTGATTTAAAATGCTATTAAATTTATTAATTGTTAGCTTTAGAATTCACTGTCATTCCAATCTCACAAAAATTTAATGCTATTAAGTTAACTGTGAAACATCCTAAATTTACCTTATTGCTTTCACCTTAAAATTTTTCCATTTCATATTATTCTGTAACCTAAATAAAAAGTACAAATAAATATTTTTCATAGGAGACAAATTTTGACTTTTTAAAAAAGCTAAGCATATAACTTGTTTTATTAGTGTATTTCAATGTTAATATTTTCAAAAGAATAATTTTTTTTTTTTTTTTTTTGGAACCGGGGATCAAACTCAGGTCCTTGCGCTTGTGCAGCAGGCGACGAAACCACTGAGCTAAATCCCCGGCCCCAAAAGAATAATTTATTATTATTAAAGCTGCAACATTAGGCAAAAATATGTACGTCATTATTTTTACAAGTCTTTCATAAAATAACAACTATAGGTAAATATGAGAATTTCTATACAAAGATGATTTTATTACTTGTTTTCAAGTAATCCTAAATTCCTTTGGTAAAAGTGTATTCTGATTTTGAATAACATGCTCGTTTTGAATATCATGTTTCATTTTGAATAACATACTCATTGTTTTCATAAAGGCCACTGCTCTTTGTGGGTCCAACGGGTACAGGAAAATCAGTGTATGTGAAGGATAAGCTAATGAATCACTTGGAAAAGGATCGGTACTTTCCTTTTTATATTAATTTCTCTGCACGGACCAGTGCCAATCAGGTTCAGGTTAGTTGAAAGCCGGAAACATGAGTCTGTAATTATTAACTTGTTTCTTTACATGGTAAATGTTTAAAATTGTGTATTAAATGACCAATTTTGTATATCTGTGAATTTAAGACAGTGTTTTTACACTAATAGTGGATTATTGAGCTCTGTCACTTTTTTCCTGAGATGGAGCAATGCTTAGTTTCTTGACTGGAGAAGAGAGCCTAAAAGAAACATACACACACATACACACACACACACACACCTACAGTGGAGGGGCTGAAGATGAGAAAACTTTCATTTGTCCTTTCTAGTCTGCTGTATGATCTTTAGGAGCATCTGCTACTCACTGGATACCAGGAACCATGTAGCTCTACATTCCACCTTTTGCACAAGATGAAACTTGTCACCTTTGACAAAATGAAACTATTGCATGAACCCTTTTGTAATTGCCATATTTAACATCCATTTCCTAATTTATGTTTAGCCATTCTCCCCTGACCCATTTCTATTGTTTTAAGCTGAGGAATTCCATTAACTTCAAAATCTTATAAATTTTGAGCTTTACTCTGGAGTTTTATTTGAATGAAAAATATTTTCAGTATTCATTTTTACAATGGACAAGTGAGTTCCAAAAATATCAGAAATATAAGAAAACATATACATTTACGTCAGCTATAAGAAGTTGCTAAAATTTGTAAAGATGAATGCTTTTAAGTATTAAATAAGGGGCCACGGATTTAGCTCAGTGGTTCTGGTGCCTGCCTCACAAGTGCAAGGTCCCAAGTTCGATCCTTGGTACCAAAAAAAAAGTATTAAATAAGTTAAAGTTAATGTTGGGGCATCCAATGAGAAAATTATATATTGTAGAATTTTATATATATGCTTATATAATATTAATGTAATATATAAATAACTGTAATGATTCTGGGTACATAGAAGGATTTCAATAAATGCTGTTTGAATGATATTAAATGTGAAGTTTAGTATCAACCTAAATATGAATGAATAAGAATAAACACATACATAATGCTGCTTGGCATTATTTCCTTACAAAGACTGTTAAACTCCTTTTCTTTTCCAGTGTTAAACATGCCTTTTTATGTTAAGTTAGTCATTGATAAATTAAGTGAATGGTAGCTGCTACTGATTTAAAAAGCTATGGATACTGGCAACATAGGTCTTTCTTTTTGATACTTATTTAACATAAGCAAAGATAATAATAATAATAAATCTATAGTACAGTATGAGTAAATATTTCACTCTTCTTAAAAATTTAGAATATTATTATGGCCAGATTGGATAAAAGGCGCAAAGGAGTTTTTGGACCACCTATGGGAAAGAAATGTGTAATTTTTATAGATGATATGAATATGCCGGCACTGGAGAAATATGGAGCTCAACCTCCTGTTGAATTATTACGACAGTTTTTCGACTGTGGACATTGGTAAATATTTAATTTAAGTCTTAAAAAGTAATGCTGAGGTCATATCTCACATTTTAATTTTTCAAAGCAAAACATGTATTTCCCAAGATATTTAGGGAAATAATCATTGCTTAGGTTTTTCTATAGAGAGTTTTGAAAGGATTTTCTATATATTTGCTTGTTTTGTGAGATGAGGTCTTTCTATGATGACAAGGTTGGTCTCAAACTTGAGTGCTTAAGCAATCCTTTTGCCTGGGACTACAGGGGCACATCATTGCATCTAGTTCTGTGTGTGTGTGTGTGTGTGTGTGTGTGTTTCTGTGGCACTGGGAATCATACCCAGGGCCTTCTACAAGGTAGACAAGCGCTCTACCTCTGAAATATACTCCTAGTGCCTCTGTAGCTTTCTTTTTAAAGATTATTTATTTATTTATTTTGAACACAATAAATTGAAGGTACAGAGATTTTTTTTGTATATCCCCTGTACTCACGTATTTGTAACCTCTTCCACTTTCAAATTGTCCATCAGAATGGAACATTTTTGTCAACTGATAAACTTAAATCGATACATCATGGTCACCCAAAGTCTGGAGCTTACATTGGCATTTGTTTTGGAAACTCCTTTGAGTTTGGAAAATGTATAATGTCATGTATCCATCAATATAAATTCATCCAGAGTATTTTGACTGCCCTGGAACACTCCTATCTTTCTGCCCTTCTAGTCCCTGGCAACCAGTGATCTTACTATCTTCATAGTTTTTACATTCTTTTCTAGAATGTCCCAGTGTTTGTCAGCTTTCTATTGTTCTAACAAATATCTGAACTAATCAACTTATAAAGTTCATGTTCATTGTTTTGGAGATTCCAGCCCATAATCAGTAAGGCCTATTGCTTTTAGAATTGTAGAAAGGCAGGCTATCATGCCTCTTCCTGGTATCCCATCCTGCACTGTAGGGTGCATTTTCATTTTTCCTCCCTTTTCTTGCTTTTTGCTAGCCCAAACTTGCTCTACAGAGCTCATTTTCCACCCGCCCTTCTGGGTTTCTTCTACCTTTAAAAAATGTGAAACTTTGCCACCATTAAAAAAAAAAATTGCGGAGAGGCAGTACATCATGACAGGGAGCACACAGGGAACAAAATCACTAGTCTCGTGGCTGGGAAGTGAAAGAGAGGAAGAGATGGGGGTCCCACAGTCCCCTTAGAGGTCATTCCCAGGTGACCTAAACACCTCCTACTAGGCCCCACCTCTTTAAGTTTCTACCACCCAAGAATAGTGCCAAACTGGGCCCAAACCTTTAACCTATGGGCCTTTGGGGAACAGTCCAGACCAACTGTAGTAGTCAGATAGTTGGAATCATATAGTAAGACAGTCTTTCCATACTGGCTTCTTTCATTTAGTACTATGGATTTAAGTTTCTCCTGTCTTCTTATGGCTTGACAGCTCATTTCTTTTTAGTGCTGAATAATAATCTGTTGTCTAGATGACAGTTTATTAAACCATTCACCTGCTAAAGGACATCTTGGTTGCTTCTGGACTTTAAAGATTATGACTAAAGCTGTTATATGCACTTGTGTGCAGGTATTGTATGGACCTAAGTTTTAAACTCCTTTGAGTAAATACCGAGGAGCACAATTACTAGTTCATATGGTAAGAATATATTTATTTTTGTAAGAAATGGTCAAACTGTCTTCCAAAGTAGCTTGCATTCCCATCAGGAATGAATGAGAGTGAGTGTTGCTTCATAACCCTTTTACCACTTGGTGTTGTCAGTATTCCAAATTTTGGTCATTCTAATAGGTATGTGGCAGCATATTGTTGTTATTTTAATTTGTATTTTCCTGGTTACATATGGTATGGAACATACTTTTATATGTTTATTTTCCATTTATATCTCTTCTTTGGTGAGATGTCTGTTAGGATCTTTGTCTTATTTTCTAAGCAGATTGTTTGCTTTCTTATTGTTCAGTTTTAAGAGTTATGTGTATTTTTGGATGATAGTCCTTCATCATATGTCTTTTACAAAATTCTCCCAGTCTGTGGTTTGTCTTCTCATTCTCTCCACCTTACCTTTCAAAGAGCAGAAGCTTTAATATTAATGAAATCCAGCTTCTCAATTATTTCTTTTACATACCATGACTTTGATGATGTATCTTAAAAAATCAGTATCATACCCAAAGTAATCTAGGTTTTCTTTTATGTTATAATCTAGGAGTTTTGCATTTAATATTTTATATCAGATAGGTTTGTGTTTTAAATTTAATATTTAGATCTGTGATCCACTTTGGGTTAGATGTTGTAAAAGGTGTAAAGACTGTCTGGATTTTTTTTTTTTTTTTGCTTATTTATAGCCTATTGTTCTAACACCATTTCATTTGTTAAAAGACTATCTTTGCTAGGTCTTGGAGCCCCCCCCCCCTTTTTGGTCAAATAGTTTCAATATTAAAGGATTTAATGGCCTGATGAAAATGATTACCTTTTTACTCTGGGTAGTTCCAACTAAATTGTGTCAGTTAGATACACATTTCTGATTAAAATTTGAAGCTTTGTTATTCTATAATGAGTCCCATTCTATATAACAAAGGTGCTATTTAAAAACCCTTATGCACTCTGGATATTAGATTTGAGGTGAGAAAAAGAAAATCAGGACTTGGTCATAACTAGGGTGACTACATACTTTGTTATTCAAACTGAGAATAAAAGGGGGATATTTTTATTACAGCAAGCACAAAGCAGATTATCTTAGATAAAATGGAACATATGGTCACCCTACCTATATCCACCTACAACCAGGTCATACAAGCATTCATGCATGCTTCTCTGCATTTGGAGAAAGAAGAAAAAGTGGACCAATTGGAAAGACAAGTAGGAGGAAAGCAAGGAAGTGCAGGAGGAAGAGATATTCTAGACACATAGAATCTGGGCAGTAGAATTAGTGTCACTAAAGGGAGAAATAGAATTCTGTTTTAAATTTTCAAAATCACTTGAAACATTATCTAAAGTTATTCCTTTCATAGAAGCTACGTGGAGGTCATGTTTTCTAGGGGTTTCTATATTTCATTCCATCTTGTTTTCTTTATAACAGATTGTTTAAATTTTTTTATATGGTTTCAAGGTATGACCTTAAGGACACAAGTAAAATCACACTGATTGATATACAGCTGATAGCTGCCATGGGTCCTCCAGGTGGTGGAAGAAATCCAGTCACTCCCCGCTTTATTCGACATTTCAACATTTGCACTATTAATCCTTTTAGTGATGAAACTATGGTCCGAATCTTCTCATCAATTGTGGCATTTCACCTTAACGTTCATGCATTTTCTCCAGAGTATTTTTCAATTGGGAACCAAATAGTCAGTGGGACAATGGAGGTAAGCAAATAATGCACTGTAAAATGTTTTGGTCTTATTTGTCCCTTTTGAAAATTTTTTTATTAGTACATATTTGCAGTACATAATAATTACAATGATTGTGGGGAGTTGGCACATGTACATAACATGTTAATTCTTTTTTCTTTTATCTCCTACCTCCATCCTTACTTCTTCCAACTCTTGGCCCCTTTCCCATTTACAAAAGGTCTATTTTTATGTTTTTTTTCCCTTCAGTTCTTTTCTTTTTTTCCCATCCATTTTAAAAAACATTTTCCCCCCTTGACCATCTACTTTGGCCTTCCTTATCAGTGAAATTCTTCAGATTTAGGAACAGGAAGATTGCAAGCTTTGAAATTAGACTGTCTAACTGGAGTTGAGTCTTGACTATTTTCTAACTATAGGACCTAGAATAAGTGATTTGACCTTTTACAGACTCAGTTTTTAAATCACTAAATATATGGAATATAATACCCATTCATAAGGTTGTTATAAGGAATTTATCTAGTACAAGTATCTGCCACATCATACATATTTCCCTTATTATTAGGTTCCTACTGTGATATTTATTTTCTTTTCTTTCTTCTCATTCTTAAGCCGCTTATACATACATTACTTTTATAAGTCAAATCACATAAGTTAGAAGGAATAGTGAAAAAAACAAGGAAATACAAGGGTAGGAGCAGAAAATAAGACTGCCCTTGTGACATTAACTTGTTCAGAGTATGTTATTTTGCCCTTGCTCACAGGCTAGAGCCAGCCTCATATCTAACGGTAAAAGGAAAAAATTTATTTAAAGGTTAAGTTGATGATAATCTCATCAAAGTAGGCTTTTTGGAAGCTTGATAAATGGAATTCACTTTGTGATGACTGCAGCAGGAAGCAAAAGGCTCCCTAGAAATCACTGCATCAATTTCCACAGATGTTGTATCTTTTTATAGTTCTCTCTTCCTTTTGGTGAAAAATTTGTAGTGTTTGAGAAACTATAAGCAAAGAGGTAGTATATTTATTCTGATACATAAAAGTATTTCTGTTTATAAAATATATTTCTATTTCAGGCATCTCTTGAAAAGGTGAGGGAGTTGATCAGCTAGAATGGGAAACAGAAAGGACCTCTTCAACCCCATTCTTTTTTTTTTTTTCTCTTGGTACTGGGGATCGAACTCCCATCCTTGTGCTTGCACAGCAGCCGGCAGAAACCACTGAGCCAAATCCTTGGCCCCATCCCCATTCTTTGAAGCATTAGAGACCTATCATGGGTGGAGGTTGGAATGGGGAATGAATTACAGAACACATACACATAAATTTTTGTTTTTCTATTTGTCAGGATATGTTAAAAGATTTAATTTACCCTTCTCAAGGAGAATATTAACTGTCATTTGATGAATTCAGCATATAGTTAAAGTATACTTTATTTCTAAATTAAGATGGAAGAAGAGGGGGACAGAGAACATAAGAGAGAGAAGGAAACAAAAGAATAAATTGATTTTTTCCAAGACAATTTAAATCATTTATTGATTACATATGATAATGAATAATAGACATGCTTCATTCACATCCATCATTTTATCTGGTTACCATTATTTAATTTAGATATTGTATAGGATGTGCCAAAATCATTTTAAAAAAATTTTATTAGTACCTATTTGTAGTATATAATGATTATGTTCATTGTAGGGAACTGGTACAGGTACATAACACATCTCAATTATTTTTTCCCCTTCTCCTCCACTCTGCCCCCCTTCTTTGCCAACTTTAGATTCATTTATTTATCTTATAAAATCTTATGAAATTAATAATCATAATATGGATAACAGCCAGATTAGCAGGTCAAAAAGCATATAAAATACGTCAGACAGTTAAAGCAAATCATGCTATACTTTTAGACATATTATCCATGCTAGATTACAATAACTATTTTCCTGTTATCTGTCTTTTATTTTTAACTTTATTTATATAATGAGTTTTTCATATAAAAGAAACCATGTGCTCCATCAGCTTGTGTATCTGATTTACTTCACTTGACATTATTATCTCAAGGTGCATCCATTTTCCTACAAATGACTGAAGTTTATCCTTTATGGCAGAGTAATACTCCACTGTGAATAAATACCACAGTTTCTTTCTTTATCCATTCATCCACTGATGGGCATACAGGCTGCTTCCAAGATTTAACTATTATGAATTGTGCTTTATAAACATATATTTGCACTATCACTGTAATTTGATATCTTTAACTCTTTTGGGAAGACATCTAGAAGGGGAATGGCTGGGTCAAATGGAATTTCTATTTTTAGTTTTTTGAGGAATCTCCTACTGATTTCCATAGTGGTTGTACCCATTTACACTCCCATCAACAATGAAGAAAGGTTCATTTTTCCCTTGCAGCCTCTCCATTTGTAATTGGTTCATTTCTTGGTGATAGTCATTCTTTCTGAAAAAAATCTCAGTGTTTTTTTGTTTTTGTTATGTTTTCTTTGCTTTTTGAGACAGGATCTTGCTGTGTAGTTCAGGCTGGCCTTGAACTCATTACGTACCCCCAGTTGTCCTCAAATTCTCAGAGATCCTCCTTCCTGCCTCAACCTCCGGAGTGCTGGGATTACAGGAGTGGCCACTCTGCCTGGCTCTCAGTGTTGTTTTAATTTGCATTACTCAAATGGCCAGCAGTGTTAAACATTTTTTAATGTATTTATTGGTTGTTTGTACCCCTTCATCTGAGAAATGTCTGAATTCACTTTAGATGCTCATTCTTTGATTGGATCTTTTAATTTGGGGGGCTAAATTTTTGAGTTCTTTATATATTCTAGGTATTAGTCCTTTGTCAGGGGGTTATCTGGCAAAAATTTTCTCTCATTCTGTAGATGTTCTCTTCCCTCTGTTGATGGCTTCCTTTGCTATACAAAGCTTTTTAATTTGATGTGTCCCATTTGTTGATTCTTGGTATTATTTCTTGTCTAACAAGAGTTCTGTTCAAAAAGTCTTTGCCTACACCCATGTCTTCAAGAATTTTACCTTTTTATCTTCCAGTAGATTGAGTGTTTCTGTTTTAATATTTAGATCTTTGATCCATTTTTTAAAAAAAATTTTAGTTTAGTGCAGGGTGAGAGATATGGGTTTAGGTTCAACCTTCAACATGTGGAATGCCAATTTCCCCAGCACCATTTGTTAAAGAGGCCATCTTTCCTTCAGCAAAAATATTTGGCCCTGGGCTGGGAATTTAGCTCAGTGGTTTCAACACTTGCTGAGCAAGCACAACGACCCAAGTTCGATCCCCAGTACCAAAAAAAAAAAAAAATTGGCCATTTTGTCAAAGATAAGTTTGCTAAGTGTGCCTGGTGTTGTTTCTGCATCCTTTATTCTGTTCCATTGATCCACAGGGTGTTTGTTTATTTTGGAATTTTGGTGGGGTTTTTGGGTTTTTGGGTTTTTGCTAATACCATGCTGTTTTTAATAACAGTACCTTTGTAGTATAGTTTCAAGTCAGAGATTGTGATGCCCCCTGCCTTGCCCTTGTTGCCTAGAATTGATTTTGTTATTCTAGGTCTCTTCTGGTTCTATATGTATTTTAGAGGTATTTTCTCTAGTTCTGTGAGGAATACCATTTGTATATTGATTGGGATTGTATTACATTTATATAACATTTTTGGAAGTGTTACCATTTTGATTATTTTGGTTCTGCCTATCCAGGAACAAGGTATATTTTCCATTTTCTGATATCCCCTTCAGTCACCTTTTTCAGAGTACTACAGTTTTCACTGTAGAAGTCTTTTTTTTTTTTTTTTTGTACTGGGGATCAAACTCGGGACCTTGCACTTGCGAGGCAGGCAGTGGAATCACTGAGCTAAATCCCTGGCCCAAGGTCTTTCACTTCCTTGGTTAGGTTAATTCCTAAGTATTTCATTTTTCTTGATGCTGTCATGAAAGGTATTGTTTCCCTAATTCCTCTCTTGGTGATTTTTTTTTTCTTCCATACTGGGGATCAAACTCAGGACCTTACACTTGTGAGGCAAGTGGCAGCACCACTGAGCATTTTAAATCCCTGGCCCCTCTGTTGGTGATTTTATTATTTGTGTATAGGAACACTATTGAGTTTTAAGTGTTAACTTTGTATCCTGCTGTGCTGCTGAATTTGGTTATTAATTCCAGGAGTGTTTTGGTAGAGTTTTGGGGGCCTTCCATGTAGAGCATGAAGTCATCAGCAAATAATGAAAATTTAACTTCTTTTCCTACATATATCCCTTTTATTTCTTTCTCTTCTCTAATTATTCTGGCTAATGTTTTGAGAACTTTATTTATTCAGAGTGGTGATGACAGACA
Source organism: Heterocephalus glaber (assembly GCF_000247695.1). The sequence goes on along the minus strand of NW_004624821.1, from coordinate 157,309 downwards.
TCTTTGTATTGTTCCTGCTTTTAGAGGGAAAGCTTTCTTCTTCTCTCCATTTAGTGTACAATGTTGGCCATTGGCCTTTCATAGATGGCTTTTATCACTTTGAGATAAAGACCCTGTATACCAATGATGGTGAACCTTTTAGGGACAGAATGCCCAAACTGCAGCCCAAAGCCACAGTGCTAGCTCTTCAATTAAAACTAAATAATGACCAGCCATGCAAAAGTTCAGACAAGTCATGGCTAATGAGTTGAGGCTTCTGACATCTTCCCCTGGCATGCTGTTACCCCTTTCAGAGCATGTGCATTGCCCCTATGTGGGCTGTTATCTGATGCTCAGCTGCTGGGGCCATGCTGGGGTGACTGGGCTCAGGAGCTGACAGAGAGGGATCTGCTGCCTACTGTGGCATGCATGCCATTGGTTCACCACCACTGCTCTATCTGTTTTCTTCAGTATTTTTATTGTGAATGGACGTTGAGTGTTGTCACATGCTTTTTCTGCATCTGTTGAGATGATCATGTGATTTTTGTCCTTGCCTATATTTTTATGCTGTATTATATTTATTGATTTGCATTTGTTGGACCATCCTTGCATCCCTGGAATCAATTCTAGTTGGCCATGATGTATGATCTTTTTGATGATTTGTTGCATTCATTCTTCTGAATTTTCCATTTTATTAGAGTATAGGTTCTCAAAGTAGTTACTGATGGTCTTCTGGATTTTAACAGAATCTGTTTTTTATTTCTAATTGCATGGGTTTTGGTCTTTTCTTTCCTTAGTTTGGCTAAGGGTTTGTATTTTTTTTGTTCAATCTTTTAAAGAATCAATTCTTTCATTCGTTGATTCTTTGTAATTTTTTTTTTAGCCTCAATGGCAATAATTTCTGCTCTGATCTTTAAAATTTTATTTCTCTTACTAGCTTTGGGTTCAGATTGTTCTTGTTTTTCTAGGACCTTGAAGTACATTATTAGTTTATGTATTTGACCTTGCTCTGTTTTTCTTTTTTTTTTCATTAAGTTTATTGGTGCATTTTGGGTATAAAATACAGTTACATTCATCATTGGGATCTTGTTCCATTACATGAGTATCTTGGTTCTTATTTTTTTCCTCCATCCCCCTGCCTTCCCTTCACCCCCTCCACCCTTCCCTATTTGCAAAGACTTTGTTTCCATTTTTTTCTTTTCTCATATTTTTTCTTTTCCCTTTTTCCTTTCCCCTACCCCTCCCACTTCCTCTACTCCTTTAGACCTTTTCTTCCTATTACACA
>NW_004624821.1:87604-117945 GCF_000247695.1 Heterocephalus glaber | reverse complement strand
AGGGGAAAGGAAGAAAGGGAAAAGAAAAGATGTGCGAAAAGGAAAAAAATGGAAACAAAGTCTTTGCAAATAGGGAAGGGTGGAGGGGTGAAGGGAGGGCAGGGGAAGAGGAAAAAAATAAGAACTAAGATACTCATGTAAAGGTACAAGATCCCAATGATGAATGTAACTGTATTTTATATCTAAAATGTACCAATAAACTTAATGGAAAAAATGTAAATTGGCTGCTTCAAAAGAAGAAAAAATTATAAATATCTCATTAAAACTAAATTTGGAAAATATTCTGATGAACAAGTAAAGATTAAATATTCATTTAACATAAATTATTTCATTAAATAAATATTTCAGATATTGTTTTGCAAGTATTCCTTTTGGCCCTGAAGATACAGCAGTGAGCATTTTCCTGGAAAAGCAGAGGAACCACTTCACGGTGGAAGAGATTGGATAAGAATCCGATTTGGGTGGAGGGTAGATAAAAAGTTCACCTCTGGATGTTATCATAGGAATTGTGATGGGCTACTAGTAACAGAAACCCAAACTAAACATACAGAATTTTTATCTCTTAAATGGGAAAAATCATGGGGAGGGAGATATAATTCAATAGTAGAGCTTTTGCCAAGCATGCATGAGGCCCCAGATTTGATCCCCAGTACCAAGAAAAAAAATCTGAAGAAGCACACTGAAGCTTTTATGGCTTAATAAAGTTATCAAGATCCCAAGTTCTTTTTTGTTTTACTATCCTTAGCATGTGATTTCTATCTCAAAGTCAACTTATGACTGCTGGATCTAAAATGACTGCTGGATCTCCAGTTTGGACAACTATATTCCAGGCTAGAAACAGAAAAATGAAAGCAGGGCAAAAAAATATACATGCCAGCTTTATGTAATCTTTTAAAGAGCCTTCTCTGAAGTTCCACCCAACAAATGCTCATAACAACTGCCCATTGGCTATTCTGAATTATACAGAAGTCTAAAAAATGTAATCTTTTAGCTAGGCTTTTTTTGTTGTTGTTTTTTTGAGACGTAGTCCTACTTTGTAGTCCAGGCTGGCCTTGAACTATGTAGTCCAGGCTGACCTCAAACTTGCAGCGATCCTCCTGCCTAGGCCTCCCCAGTGCTAGGATTACAGGTATAAGCTACCACACCCAGCTATCTAGGAATATTTCTAATACAAAGTCAAATTGGAGGGGTGGGGATTTAGCTCAGTGCTTCCACCACCTGCCTTGCAAGGTCCCAAGTTGGATCCCCAGTACCCACCCCCCCAAAAAAAATCAAATTGGAGTCCTGAAGAAGGGTCTAATAGATATTGGGCAGACAATTACTGGTAGCATCTTCTGCCACTGACGTGCTAAGTTTGGGATGCCTAATAGACATCTAAGTGGAAGAATTGGAAAAGCAGTATAATATATCTTTGACAAGTAAAATTCATTGGCCTTTCCTTTACAATGTGTTGTCCCTATTTTGAATTTTAATGTATTAAAAAATTACTAGGTTTTTCATAGATCTAATAAATTGTGACTTCAGTCATCTGAATTCTATTTTCTCCATTAAGGTTTTAATTTTCTCAACCCTAAATTCTTCTCCCAAAAGAGGTCATTTATATAGTTGGATTGGGACTACTTATCCTAAATTTCATAAATTGTTCTTTTTTGTATTTTTAGCCATGGCCCGAAGATGCTCTTGAACTTGTAGCTGTGAAATTCTTAGAAACACTGGAGCTTACTGAGGTTGAACGACGAGAGGTAGTTCCAGTCTGTAAACACTTCCACACCTCCATTATGGATCTTTCAGACAGGTTAGTGGTAATCAGTTTTAAAATGCCTTTTTTGTTTGTTTGTTTGTTTGTTTGGTACTGGAGATCAAACTCGGAACCTTGTGCTTGCCAGGAAGGCAGCAGAAACACTGAGCTAAATCCCCAGCCCAAAATGCCATATATGTATTTTTTTCTTTTTTCTTTTTTTTTTTTTTGGTACCCGGGATCGAACTCACGACCTTGCACTTGGGAGGCAGGCGCGATGCCACTGAGCTAAATCCCCGCCCAATGCCTTATATTTTAAATCATCTCTTCCTGCAAGAGTCCTAAATTTTTATGATGTTATGTCTTCTGAATCTTTCTGATCGTCTAATTAGTTAAGATCTTCAGCCTACAAGTAATGGAAATCTACTCAGTCTAGATTTAGCAAAACAGGAAATTTAGTATAAAGATACAGGTGTGTTAACAAAGCTTAAGGGAGAGAATGCAGCTCAGTCTCAGAAGTGACCAGAAGCAGGAGTTATAATGCCATCAGGAACCCAGAAATGTTTTTTCTGTTTTTCATTACTCCTTCTCCCTGGGTATTTGCTTGCTTTTTTCTCTTTGCAGACTGAATTTTATACTTCCCAGTGCATTTGGAGAAAGCTGGATGCCTCCCAGCTTTCAGGTTAACTTCTTCAGTTTCAGAGGCAGGCAAAGACAAGCTGACTATTTCTAGCTCCCTATTCCAAATTTATTCCAAAAATGATTAGCCTTGTTTGTATGAACAGCTATGGTTAAAAGTAGCAGGTTTCAGCTGGAGATGTTGGCATGTGCCTGCAATCCAAGCATTCTGGAAGGCTGAGGCAGGAAGATTGCAAGTTCAAGGCCAGCCTGGGCAACTTAGTGAGACCTTGTCTCAAAATTTTAAGAAAGAGCTAGAGACGTAGTTCAGTATGAAGGCCCTGAGTTCAATCCCTGGCACCCTCTCCCCCAAGTAGCAGGTTTTATAGATCAAACATTGCTGCTGAGGCACCAGGTAGCAGTTCTCAGAGGGAGCTGATCCATGCATTGTAGATGCCTCTGAAGAATTTGTTCTATTCCGGCATCTGCCTCACAAACATAAGGTCCCAAGTTCCATCCCAGTACCAAAAAAAAAAAGAGTTTGTTCTAATTCTATTCATTTCTGATATCCTCATTTCAAAAATACATAAACCGAAGTGCTTGTGATATATTGTCTACTCAAAGTCAAGTAGCCAGCCAGCATGGTTGGTTAGGACAGAGGCACCAAGCAATGTGCTGTACTCCACAGACTTGTCATGAAATATGACTGTTTCCATTATATCATTCAGCCAATATGTAATTGTGCAAAGAATGATGACTGATGCTTGGTGTCTTATCTACAATTCTCTTTCTGACTTCTACCTGCCTGCCTTACACTGTTTCTCAGTTTTCTTACAAGGCTCTTGGCTTATAATCCTCCTGGCTTATGAAAGATTTTTTTTTAAAGCATATATCTTTTTCTGATGCAGTTCACATTTTATAGACATCTTCATTGATTTGTGCTTTTTAAATACATCATTGCTATTGGTAACTTGCAGACAAGAAATCAGGATATAGTTATGTAGAGAATTCTGGAGTCATAAAGTTCAAGTATTTGGCAGCTTCTACATAAACTTTATATTTTATTCTTAAATGTTTGTTGTTAACCACTGTGTTGAATTTACCTCTTTGTGAAATTCATTACTTATAGTGAGGTATGTTGCCTGCCTGTCTTTCAGGTTCTTGAGTGAGTTAGAACGACATAACTATGTTACTGCTACTTCTTACCTTGAACTTATTGGCTCCTTTCGACAACTTTTGACTAAGAAGCGACAAGCTATTATGGAAGCAAAGCAACGATATGTAAATGGACTAGACAAATTAGCTTTTGCTGAGTCCCAGGTAAATTTGATGAGCTGGTCAAAATAGTAATATGTACTGAGATAGATAAGTAGTAGTAAAACAAGAGCTATAATTTATTGAGACTATACTATATGTCAGCCTCTGTGTTGTGTACTGCACAAGTATTCCTTCAGTTATTGCTCATAACAACTCCGTGAGGTAGTCATTATGATCTTCATTTTACAGATGAATTTAGTGAGTTTTAGAAAAATTCATTAAGTTGTTCAGAACACACAGATTTTACAGTTTTATTTTTAATGTTTTGGGCCTTTGAAAAGTATAAGAAGACTCTGTTGACTTTACTATAACAGGTGTTATATATAAGACTTAGATGTTTTAATGAGTCAAATGTTAGTATTTCTTGTGTTAGTACAGTATAATAGAGATTTTTGTTGGTTCATTTTCACATTGCATACCATTCATATAATATAATAGAGTTACCTAAGATGTTGGGTTTTTTTCTGGCTGCATTGCTTTCGTGGCAAGTGCCTTCTCTTGCTGTTATATTACAGACTCAAGGAAAAGAAAGCCTTTTGTGAAAAAAACTGGCTATACTCATCTTTTTATCCTGCAAAGAATGGGAAAGATGTTAAGATTTTCTTTTCTAAGACTTTATGACACATTTGAATTTCTATTTTCTGTGTTTGGAGTAGCTATTATAGCAATAGAAACTTAATAACAGATTGTCTATTTAGGTTGGTGAAATGAAAATGGAGCTTATTCAATTACAACCCAAGCTGGAGGAAGCTAAAATTGAAAATGCACAGATGATGCAGGTAGAGTCTCCTAAATGTTTCTTGGGAATGTCAAAAGACATTTGAAATAGGTAAAATTATCCTTGAAAATAAACAATTTTTGTCACTAACATCAGGGATTTTTACCCTTTTCAGTTGACTGGAGATATCTCACTGGGTCCCAAGTGGGTTCAATCTTTTTTTTTTTCCTGGTTTTAAAAAATTTATTATAAGTACATGTTTACATTATATAATGATTTTCCTTGTGGGGAGTTGGTAATGTACATAACACATTTCAGTTCTTTTTATCCCCTTTTTCTCCCCTCCCTACCCCTTCCTTCCATTTCTTGATCCCTTTCCCATTTGAAAAAGATCTATCTCCCTACTTCCTATTATCTGTCTTTTATTTTGCTCTTATTTATATTTTGATTTTCTTATATAAGGGAAATTTTGTGATAGTTAAGCTTGTGTGTCTGATTTACTTCACTTAACATTATGGTTTCAAGGTGAATCTGGTTTTTTTTTTGTTTGTTTTTTTGTACCAGGGATCCAACTCAGGTCCTTGAGCTTGCGCAGCAGGCAGGCGGTGAAAGCACTGAGCTAAATCCCCAGCCCCGTGAATCTGTTTTAAAGGGAGGTGTTGTAAAGCCCATTTCCAAATGAGGTCAACATGTATTTGCATTTCTCTTCATTTTATCCCAGACCCTTCTATCCTGCAAAATGATTTGTTTGAATCCCCTAATTTTCAAGTATTCCTTTTCCCCCTGTTTTTAAAAAACCAATAGGATGCTTGAAGAATTGTCTTTGTTTCTTTTTTTTTTTTCAGGTTATTGAGATTGAATCTGCGCAAGTAGAAGCAAAAAGAAAATTTGTGAAATTAGATGAAGAGATAGCCAGTGGAAAGGCTGAAGAGGCCCAAGCTCTAAAAAATGAGTGTGAAAGTGACCTCGCTGAGGCGATCCCAGCCTTGGAAGCAGCTCTGTCTGCACTGGATACACTTAAGGCAAGTGATTAGATTAACCACCTTGGGTTTCATCAACAAAGTGAAACTGTGTATAGGCCTTTGGTTAATTAGGTGTGGTACTATTTCAGTGGGTGGTGTTATGTTGTTTTTATCTAATCATTTGAAACTTGCTTCTTCATAGTTTTTCAATATATTGTTATATTTATATTTTTACTTTTCATATATTATTTATAATTTCCAATCACAATATTCCAGTGGGAAAGGAATGAACAATATCTGGGAGGCCAAATTGGACCAAGAGACATGGACCAGGAGACATGTTAAAAATAGTGTGGTTGGGCTGGGGATTTAGCTCAGTGGTTTTGCTGCCTGCTGTGCAAGCGCAAGGACCAGAGTTTGATCCCTGGTATCCCCCCCAAAAAAATAGTGTGGTTGGGGCTGGGGATTTAGCTCAGTGGTTCTGCCACCTGCCTTGCAAGTGCAAGGACCTGAGTTCGATCCCCAGTACCAAAAAAAAAATGTAGTTATATAGGGCCTGGATTCAATCCCTATCAGGAAGGAAAGACAGAGAGAAAAAGGGAGGGGAAAAAGGAAGGAAGCAAGGGAGTGAGGGAGAAAGGGAGAAAGGGAGCAAAGGAGCAAAGGAGGGAGGAGGAAGAAGGAAGAGAGAGCAGGAAGAAAAGGAGAGGGAGGAAGTAAAGAAAAGAAAAAGAAAAAAGAAAAAGTATGTAGAGCTACTCTGCAGCCTTGTGGACGTGTATGCACAGAAAAATTTAAAAGTCATTTCCAAAGTGGTGTGCGTACCATGCTGTGTTATATATGACTTTTACAGAATGTTTAGACAAGACCAGGACAACCTTACAAAACAGCAGGAGAGACAGCATCTGTTGACTGGGGAGACCTAGAGTAATATGGAGGCTCAGGATATTCAGACACTGTTCTTTACCTTTTTTCCTAATCAATGTCTTAATTTTCATATAAGAGACCTGGCAAGACTGTGAACTCAATATGTGGGTAATCTAGCATCTCACAAGACAAAACTATCAGAATTTCAATTATATCAGCCCTGTAGCAGTTATAAGACAAGAGATTATTTTAGAGCATTTTAAAACTTCCTAGTATTCTCACTGTGTGATGAATCCGGAATTTAAAACCCTGAACTTACTACTTTCTTTGTTTGTGTTCTCTGGCACATTTAAAAGCCATGAGCTACCCCATGTTCCAACTTTCAGCACTCCTGCCTTTGTTTGATACAGGATTCTTGATGGCTTCAATTCCCAACAGTTCAGATCATTAGGTTCCCCTTTCATTCTGAGCCTGTTGCTTCTACCCTTCTTGGTATGCCATGCTGTATTATATGAGTTAGGCTTCAGTTGCAGAAAACTGAGTTGATTCTATTTAATATAAGCAGATAAAAAAAATTTAACAGGAACAGATCCTAGACTGAGTCACTAGAAATGACTCACAAAGCCAAACTGTGCAAATGGTTTATCAGTGCAGCTGTCCCTCTGAGAAGGCAGCCCTCAGACCCACACTGTCTCCCTTTCAGCAAAACGGATGCCTCACATCTATCCCCTCCCCCTTTATTGTCTGAATTCTAGTATCACTCAACTGATCTGATAGTGGAACCTAATTCTCACTCAGAGCTTTAGTTGCATGGAAACTAAGATACATAGTTGTTAGCTTTCCAGCATTTGTGTCATTGCAAGGAATGTTAGAGGGACAGTGGAGTGATTAGTAAGTGAGTAAATCTATAGTATCTGTCATAACAATATAGACTTCTTTAGAAATTAATTTTTGAATCTGGACCTACTTCTTTCATTTTTGTCAATAAAACTAATATTATACATGAGGAAATAAAGAATTAAGTCTTTGGGCTGGGGATTTAGCTCAGCAGTTCCACCGCCTGCCTCGCAAGCTCAAGGTCTCGACTTCGATCCTTGGCACCAAAAAAAAAAAAAAGAATTAAGTCTTTGTTTATATTAGGGTTCTTAACTTAAGTTCTATGAATGGGCTTGATATATGCTTTGTATATGTGCAAAATACACATTTTGTGGGGGGTTCATAGCTGTCATGATATCCTCATAAGGATCTGTGAGCCCCCAAACATTTGTGAAGCATTAGTTTTAACCTGTGCTAAATTCTCTTTTGCTAATTCTTTCATAACCATGCAAGACCCCCCATCACAATTCTAAATTAAAGGGGATGATTTTTCATTCCCCAACATTACTTTTTAAACCCTCATTACTTAAAGCTAAACTATTCTGAGCATGTCTTGTTTTCTTTTGATTTAGCCAGCTGATATTACCATTGTGAAATCAATGAAGAATCCTCCATCTGGTGTTAAGCTAGTTATGGCTGCTATTTGTGTCATGAAAGATATAAAACCAGAAAAAATTTTAGATCCTGCAGGAACTGGAGGCAAGGTAATAATTGGACATAGATTTAAATCATATTAATTAAATGTACAGAACTTCTATGCAGCAACTATTATGAAATTAAATGTCAACAGTACCCAATCCAATCCAAACAGCTTTCCGAATGAATGGGCTCCTCATTATCCATAGAAAACATGTATTCTAGGGAGTATAGTGCTGGGAAAAATGTGGTTCCAATTGCTTTTATCTCCTTTTCTGTTTATGCAGGACTCCAGTTATATGGGGTTGGATTGAACAAATACTGAGATACCTGTACTTTTGCAGCTAAGATTCTGGAGAATATGATTTATATAATATATAAGTGTTGTTTTTGAGCATTCAGAAAATTCTGCTGAGTTAAGTAAGCAGTACAGTGGTGCTTCAGTTTATGAACTTAATTTGTTTTATGATTTTGGGGAAGATGGCTGTGTTTGTGTCTCTGTGGGGAAGATAGCCATGCTTCTGTTTATCACCCATTGCAGAGTTTGTGAACAGAAGCAAAATTTTGTCGAATGCTTTTGTTTGTGAGCCAAATTGTTTGGAAACAGAAACATTTGTGAACCAAGGTATTACTGTATAGTGAAATTGTTAAAAGCATGTGTTCTGGAGACAGAATGTCCTGACCCTGCAAGCAGCATGGCCTTGGACAAAGTGCTTATTCTTTAAATAGAAGATAATCATAGTACCTACCTGATAGGATTAGGGTAATTAATACATACAGTAATGCCTTGGTTCACGAATGCTTCTGCTCACAAACAGTTTGGTTTTTGAACAGAAGTGTTCACAAAATTTTGCTTCCATTAGCGAATTCCACATTGGGTGACTAACATGACTGCAGCCATCTTCCCCAGAATTATGGACCAAATTAAGTTCGTGAACTAAGGCACTATGTATAAACCTCTTTTGTATAAAGCCTCATAAAGAGTAAACACAGAGCCAGGGATTTAGCTCAGTGGTTCGAGCTCCTGCCTCGCAAGCACAAGGTTCTGAGTTCAATCTCCGGTACCAAAAAAACTAAACACAATAAGTGTAAACTGTTACTGCAATTATTATTCAAGTCTAGATCCCTTAAAAAGGCAGCATAACATCCATTCTAAATTTGGACATATCTTCTTTTCAGAATTTTATTATACCTGGGTTTGAATTCCTGAATTGGAAAACTGGGATTTGTTTGTTTGTTTCTTCTCTTCCTCTCTTCTTTCCTTTGCTATCCTATCCTTCATTGAGATAATTTTTAAAAAGTGTGTTCTCATCAAGTTATTCTCATTTACATGAGTATGCCTATATAGGTGAAGAGATTGTAAGAAAAATGCTTGCTACTTTTCTTATTTGAAAGAATCAAAGAACAAAGGAAAATAAAAGTTGAAGTAATAAAAATTATTTTCTTCTATGAAGTTCTAATGGTGTCCATGCTAGCTGTTTTTCTTAAGTCTTCAAAAGAAATAATCATGTTTTCCTTTCCACCTTTAATAAAAATTCAGTCTGTAAATTCATGTCCATATTTTAAAAATTTCATATATTTAACATGTTCTAAGGAGGGGAGTCTTAGTTTTTAAGGTGATATAAGTTGATATTTTGAAAGTATATAAATGTTTTTTCTGGATAATAAATTAAAAGTTAAAAGTTAAGAATTTTACATTGAGCATTTTAAATTACACAATTTAATACATTTCTATAAATTTTATTTGTAGATATTAGATTACTGGGGACCTAGCAAAAAACTTCTGGGAGATATGAATTTCTTAAGAGATTTGAAAGAATATGACAAGGACAACATTCCAGTAAGTTACATTAGATATTTTTTCTCTAAATGTGACTTTACTAACATGTATAAGATCTTTAAAATTATGTAATGTTGTCAAAAACATAGAGGTATAGTCATTTTTAGGATTAAGGAAATTAATAAGGGATATTAGTTGTTATCCCATTCATGCCAAAGATTGAGATTTTTCTGAATTTTTGAATGAAATTCATATATGTTACCTAGAAAAATTCAAGGAACAAGAATTTGAAGAGAAAACAATGTTCTTGTGTTCCATTGTTATAGGTATTTCAAAAATGAAACACGAGGCATTGAAGGGTGAATGATGTTATTTGAATTTCTGTAAGGCATAAAACCACTGTTTCCGATGATTAAAAAATTATTTAATAAATTACTGCTTTAGTACAGTACTGACTTGAAAGAGATCTCTAAATGTCTTCTTATAATAGTTTACTGAGAAATTTTATACACATATTTACATGAGAAAGTATCTTTTTTTTTTCTTTTTGAGACGGGTTCTCGCTATGCTGTTGAGCCTAACCTTGAACTCACTGTGTAGCCCTGGCTGGCCTCAAACTCATGGAGATACTGCTACCTCAGCCTCCTGAGTGGTGGGATTACAGGCATGTGCCACTACACCTGGCTGCATTGTTATTTATTAATGTTTAATTGCTCATTTCCTTTGTTTTCATTTGCTCTCTCAGTGCACAAAAGTCTTTCAGTACCTTTGGATACCTTTTTTTTTTGGTACGGGGGATCGAACTCAGAACCTTGAGCTTGCAAGGCAGGCGTGGCGCCACTGAGCTAAATCCCTGGCCTTTCAATACCTTTGAAAGAAACATCTTGCCTCAATATTTATAATAAATTTGTATATTTTCTAACAAATATTACTTGTATTTCTTCTGTAATTATGTTTCTTTTAAATTATCTCAAAACATTAATTTCAGTTTATAAAGACAACATAACTTTTTATTCAAAAGTTTGGGATATTTGTTGAAATTTTAAAATCTAAATCTTTGTTGTATAGGTGGCTGTTATGCAGAAGATTCGTGGTGAATACTTGACAAACCCTGAATTTGATCCGCCTAAGGTTGCTAAAGCCTCTTCTGCAGCCGAGGGTCTGTGTAAGTGGATAATGGCTATGGAAGTGTATGACAGAGTTGCAAAGGTATTTTGAGGCACAACATTTTCTACTAAAATATTCCCAGATGTTAAAACCTACTACTGTATATATATTCAAATTTACCAGTTGGGAAGTTTTTCAAAGTGAGTCTAGGAAGAATTTGTCCTGTTGCACCAAAATTATCAGACTTAGATTGTGTACCTCGAAGATGAGGAAAATTTAACTCGGTTGGGGCTGGTATGGTAGGTACAATCAGTGGAGTTGTCCAGACTGACCTAGGCCCTCAGGCAAAAGGGAACTAAGGTGTGATGCTAGAAAACAGAAATTTAAAAATCCGTAGGCCGGGGATTTAGTTCAGTGGTTCTGCCACCTGCCTCATAGGCTCAAGAACCCGAGTTGATCCCCAGTACCAAAAAAAAACCACAAACCCAAATACTGCATTCACCTTTTAAGATTCTGTATATGAGTGGAATTGGGTGTTATTTGTCTTTCTGTTCCTGGTTTATCTCACTGTAACATCCTCCATGTTCATCTGTGTTGCTGAAAGTGACAAAATTTCATTTTTTTTATGACTGAGTAGTATTTCTCGGGTAAAAGGCCCAAAACCAAGACCAGACCAGGCCACAACAAGCCTTTATTAGGGGAACAGATCTGCCAGGCTGTCTCTGAACAAAGGAGAGACAAAAGCAATATGGACAGGACAGCAAGTGCCTTTTATAGGGGCTTGTAGGAGCTGAGGTGGGGTTGAGTGAGGTAGTGGCTAGGGACTGGAGGAGCCTGTGACGTCACTAGTTGCTAGGAGGAGAGCAAGTATTAGGTTACTCTTTTGGTGGGAGTAGGGGCATGTTGAAAAGAAGGTAGCTATTTTATACAGCAGCCACCCTAAATTGGAGGAAAATCTATCAATATTCAGTTTGGTATAGTACCACATTTTAAAAATCATTTGTTAATAGATACTTAGGTTGATTCTGTCTTGGTTGCTGTTATCTTTTTGACATACTGATTTAATTTCCTTTGGATAAGTAAGAAGGTTACTTGGGTTTTTTGGGGGGAGGGGCAGGAAGGGGAAGAGGTTGGTCAAAGTATTGTATACATAATTACAATTAGAAAGGAGGAATTTTTTTTTTTTGGTACCAGGAAATCGAACTCGGGACTTTGTGCTTGCGAGGCAGGCACCAGAACCACTGAGCTAAATCTCCGGCCTGAAAGGAAGAATTTTTAAATTGTCCAGAATAGGCAAATATACAGACACAAAGGAGATAAGTGATTGCCTGAGGCCAAGAGATTAGGAAGTGTGGATGGGGGAAGGGTAGAAATCCTGTACGGCAATGCCTTGGTTCATGAAGTCTCCTTTTTACGAACAGAAACATTAGGTAAAATTTTGCTTTGGTTTGCAAACTCCACATCGGGTAACAAACATAACTGCCACCATCTTCTACAGAATCACGGAAGAATAAGTTTGTGAACCGAGGTGCCATTGTAACTAGTAATGGTTATAAAGTTTCTTTTTTGGATAATAAAGTGTTCTAAAATTGATAGCGGTGATGGTTGCCCAACTCTTGTGAGACCGCTGTCCTTACCAAACGCTCCAAGGAGCTGACTGTAGTGAAGCACACCCAGGGATCCCTGCGGTGCCTCCAGAATGTAAGACCAAGGGCCTTACCAAACGCTCCGAGGAAGGAACACACCGCTCCGAGGAAGGAACACACCGGACAAGTTGGAAAGTGAAACACCTTAGTCTGGCCAGACGGCACTCCCAAAGCAAAGTAGTTTAGAGAAGCAATCAGCCCAGAGTCTGAGGCTCTTTTTATAGGGGGTTGCAGGGAAGTTAACAGGCGAAATTTACAGAAGAGGGAACAAAGGTTAGTGGTCTTACATTTGTATGTTAATTAGCCTGATATGTACTGATGGTCAGCAAATGTTTTGTAGACTGTTCTATAGATAGCAGTGTCCAGAACATCAGTTTTCGAACAAAGAGTTGAATAATTATGGCTGATACAGATCTTATCTAGTGTCCCGGAACTAACAAGCATTTTTATCTATTTACTCACATTCAATCACTGTTGGGGCTAGGGGAGTTTTATGATTACAGAGTTATGCAGTCCCACACTCTGAACATACTTAAAACCATTGAATTGTATACTTTAAATGGGGAATTGTATAGTATGTGAATCATATCTCAATCAAGTTTTAAAAAATTTGATTCAAAAGGTTAAAAGTAAGATCCATGAGGAGTAAGAAGGTACGTACTATAGGGTTAAGAGGCAGAGCATGCAGAGATCCCCGGAAGCAAACGCATGCATTGACAGGGAACCTTTCATGGAGTATGCACTGGAGCCAAATTTCTGGGAGAGAAGAAAATAGTTAAAAACATTTTGTAAATTTTTCTGGTAAAAGATCTAGAAACACTTTCTGCAGCTTACATAATTCTACCTAAGGAAGCAGGAATATAAACTAAATGGCAGATGAAAATACATGATAGCATGTATTTAGAATAAGATCAGAGGATAGAATGATCAGGCTATAGCAACTGGCAAGATATTCCTCTGTACATCCTGTGCTTACAGAGAGGTAAAGATTTTGTTAAGAAGAGAGAACTTGTAATAAGCCTATCAAAGGAATGAAACTAACCTTACCTCGGATGTCCTTCCATTGAACATCTTGTTTCTCCACACAGTAACCTCATGGCAAGTCTGTTAGCTCTCAACTTAGCTAATTTCTGCATGTCCCACTGTTACCTGGTGCTTAGATTCCAACCACTTGCCGCTCCCCAAGAACACTGGAGACACCAGTCTTTGCTGAAAAAGGAACAAAGAATCGCTTCTCGCTTCTCGGCCTTTTGGCTAAGATCAAGTGAAAAAGGAACAAAGATTTATTCACAGCTACCACTTAAAGGAGATAGAGAGGCCTTTTACACTTGATCTTAGCCAAAAGGCGGAGAAGCAATGAGGGGCATCTTACTACCTCAAATCACATCTCACTGTGTTTAAATGTGCAAAGACTTTTACAGTTTAGGAGGAGAGGAAAAAATACAATGAAACAACAGGAAGTTCTCAGGCTGTTTCATCCATTCCCCTACCTCCACCATAGCCCTTCTCCCATTCTCAGCGCTGGCCTTTCTGGCGGAAATGAAACTGAACTCCAACTTCCTAGGGCCAGCATCTGCATATTCCTTCCAGATAGGTGAGTTTTCTGCCCATTTATCTGAGCCAAGGAGAGGGAGTTGTGGTGGCTTATTCTCTCAGCCTGAGGAAGTTTGGAGAAGCAGCTCAACTACCTACCTACCTTCCTTCCTTCCTTCCTTCCTTCCTTCCTTCCTTCCCCTCTTCTTCTTCCTTCTTTTTAATGCAGTACTGGGTATTAAACCCAGGAACTCTTCACTGTGCCTTATCTCCATACCCTTTTTATTTTTTTATTTTGAGACAGTCTGACTAAATCCCTAAATTGGTCAATCTGGACTAGTGATAGGTCTCCCACTACCTCAGCAGCTATTATGTATAGTAGCTGCCCTCTTTCTATTGTGCCTTGGCCCCTCCCCTGTGTGACGTTATGCCAAGATGGTTGCTCCCACCAAAGAACAAACCCTTCTTCCCAACATGCTCCTGTTCCTGCCTAGAGAGTAACTTAATACTTGCTCACCTCCTGTCACCTAGTGACATCACCGGCTCCTCCATTCCCTAGTCACTACCTCACTCAACCCTGCCTCAGCCCCTACAAACCCCACCCCAGTCTCTATAAAAGACTCTCCCTGCCCCAGCCATATTGCTTTTGTCTCTCCTTTGTTCAGAGACAGCCCGGCAGATCTATTCCCCTAATAAAGGCTTGTTGTGGCCTGGTCTGGTTTTGGTTTTCGGCCCTTTTACCTGACAACTAGAACTTGCCATCCTCCTGTCTCAGCATCTCATAGTGCAGCCGCTCACTTTTTAAAGATCCATTTTACCTTCTCACTTATGCAACAACATATATGGATTTTTTCTGGATCCTTTGTATAAAACACAGAAGCCAATGTGCTAAGGCCCCTCCCTGTCTTCCCACTCTGTACTTCCACATGGCTGTTTTTAATTCTGATGCGTCTGTCCCATGTTGATGAAGCGTTTAAGGGTAATATCCAACACTGTCTCCTCTGAAGTCACTTTAGAAAAGGGAGCTACCTGCCTTCTATCAACTTATTTAACACATTCTTCCTTTAGGATTTCAGCCCAGGGAAGAGAAAACAGGACATTGGTTTCTGATACATTCTTCTCATTTCCTTCTTTACCTTCAGCTTCATTCAAGGTATATACTGAAAGGACTAAGACTACCCTCTTTCTAACTGACATAGACTCTCTGGTCATCTTCTAAATTCTTTGTATCAGTGGTTTAGTACATTCAGTGATCAAGTTGGCCAAACTTCATTCTTGATATGCTAATGAGCACAACCACCACAACAAAAACAATTTTAGAAAGACCCCTTTGACACACTCATGGCAATCAGAGACCACCACAGGGATAAAGGACAAACTAATTCTTGGGCTCTTAACCCGTGGCTCATTAAAACAATGATTTGTATTTTCTTCTAAAATAATCAGGGACTTGGCCAGGTGTGGTAGCACATGCCTTTAATGTTGGCACTGGGGAGGCTGAGGCAGGAGGATTTCCATGATTTTGAGGCCAGCCTAGGATACATAGTGAGTTCAAAGCCAGCCTGAACTACATAGCAAGACCCTGTCTCAAATAAAATAATCAGGGACTTGGGCTGGGGATTTAGCTCAGTGGTGCTGCCACCTGCCTCAAAAGTGCAAGGTCCTGAGTTCGATCCCTGGTACCAAAAAAGAAAGAAAATAATCAGGGACTTAAAAGCAGTTTTTACTAAAACCTCATGTCTTCACTTGGGCCTATAAATACCCAATAGGTACTAAAAGCAGAGCAAGCTTGAATTTAAATTTTGTGTCTTTTATGACTTTAAAACTTTAAATAAGGGTATGTTACACTTTTTTTTTTTTTTTTTAAGTCAGCAGATGGGGTCAGAGATGTAGCTCAGGGACACTGCACCTGCCTGGCAAATGCAAGATCCTGAGTTCAATCCCCAGTACCAAAATAAATAAATATTAAAAAGTCAGGGCTGGGGATTTAGCTCAGTGGTTCCACCGCCTGCTTTGCAAGCACAAGGTCCCAAATTCAATCCCCGGTACCAAAAAAAAAAAAAAAAAAAATTTAGCTCAGTGGTTCCACCGCCTGCTTTGCAAGCACAAGGTCCCAAATTCAATCCCCGGTACCAAAAAAAAAAAAAAAAAGATTTAAAAAGTCAGCAGAACAGTTTATTAGCCCCAAATTTGCCCATCTTATCTCATCTCCCTTCAAGAGGAATATCAAGATAAGAATAACTGAAGTCATTTTCAGAGGAATATCCAATTACCAGCCTTTACAATGTCCAGTTCCAGACCCTTCCCCATTGGAGCAATGCCTAAAAAGCTCTAGCCATTATCCTTAATCAGTAGTCATCTGGGTCCCAGGAAAAGCAGAGATGAAACCCCACTTATGTACTTTAGTTCTGCTGTGAAAGCACAAAACAGTCATGTGCCCCTTCCCAGCATTTCATCATTTTATTGCATTTTGACTGAGCCTTAGCTATCTCACCTTGGGCTGGTGGGGAAGATGATCACAGACTTGAAAAAGAAATTAAAAACAAAACAACAAAACCAAAAGCATATTTACCTATTTTAACACTTGTTATTTCTGTCGCATGTTTTTACGTTTCTCAGTTGAATGGCAACTTCTTATTATTTTGAAACATTTTGCTAAATATTATGGTTTTTTGCTATATAATTGTGCAATTTTGTTACTCCAGGATAGTGTATTTTTTAGGTAACAGTTTTTTAGTCCAGATCATTTCTGAATTTTATAAAATGTATAGGTAATTTTAAAACTTTGTATGCAAAAATATGAATAAATTTAAGGCAAACATTTATTTTGTGAACTTTATTAATATACTGGATTTTTAACCCATGATATCTATAAAGGAATCACATAATATAAGTTTTACATAGTACATATCACATCTACATATATTGTTCTCAAATAGGTTGTGGCTCCTAAAAAAGCTCGCTTAGCACAAGCTCAGAAATCTTTAGCTGAAACAATGGAGCTTTTGAATGAAAAGAGAGCAGAACTGGCAGAAGTAGAACATCATTTGGAGAATTTACAAAAGACGTTTCTTGAGAAAACAGAGGAAAAGGCTGCTTTAGAAGATCAGGTGGAACTTTGTGCTAAGAAACTTCAAAGGGCTTCACAACTAATCGGAGGACTGGGTGGAGAAAAATCAAGGTCAGATTTCTACTTGTTTTCACAAGATTAAAGAAATGTCAGGCTTGAATATGTGACCTTCTTTGGGTATTCATTATGATTACTACGGATTTTAGAATGACTGGTTGAAAGTGTGGGACATTCTACAAGGCACTTGCCCAGGTCCCTCCACAGAGGAATAACAATGTTTTGATGGTCTCTTGGTTACTTTTCTCCTTGTTAAGACAAAATACCCGACATCCAAAGTTAAAGGAGGAAAGGTTTATTTTGGCTTACAGTTTGTAGAGGTTTCAGTTCATAGTCAGCTGGCTTCAATGCAGGGTGGCATGACAGAGGGCCATCATGGAGGAGAAATAGTCTGTGGTGCAGTAAATAGAAGGCAGCAAGCAGCAAATAGCCACCCATCTTTCCCTTTTATTGCACCCAGGCTACCAGCCTTTTGGGTGGTGGCATCCAGAACTATGCAAATTCCAACAGTGGACTGATTTAGTATCATGAACCCTTAATTCCAGTATCACCCTAGATCAGCCAGCTCCAAAAAGCCCCACCTGTGAGTACATGAGGCTTTGGGAGGACATCTAGATAAAAGCCATAACAAATGCTGTTTGTAGCTTACTTTTAAATAGTTTTTTTTTAAGGGTCAGGGATTTAGCTCAGTGGTTCCGGCGCCTGCCTCACAAGCACAAGGTCCTGAATTCAATCCCCATTACCTAAATAAATAGCTTTTTTAAGTCAAATGAGGCACATGTTAACAAATTTTAATCTAAATATCATATGTTATGCAATTCTTTTACAAGTTTAGCTAGGTGTGGTGGCACATGCCTGTAATCCCAGCACCGGAGAGGCTGAGGCAAGAGGATTGCTGTGAGTTCAAGGCCAGCCTGAATTGCATAGCAAGACCCTGTCTCAAAAAAAAAATTATTTTACAATTGTATGTATGTTCAAATTGTTATATAATAAAATGGTTCGAGAGCATACTGGATGTATGGCTCACTTGGTTAAAATTTACTTCAAAGAAGATATAAATGGTTTGATTTAGCAAAGCCAGTTAGGATTATTTTAACCTGTTTACCTGGACTGGATGGCTAGCTATTGCACTTATTATCTTTGTTAAATGAATAGCACAATAAGGTGATATGTCTTTGGCAATACATTATAGTTCAGGTTAGAGGATTTTGGAACATACTTTTTTATTATGAGTGTTTCATTCAGTGGAAAAAATGTCAACCTCAGTAATACTATCTCAACTTCTATATAGCTTAAATTTAAAAACTTCAATGGACAGTCTTAACAGTAGTGTTCTACACACACAGTTCAGCAGTAAATATTGAAACAAATAGTACAGCTGCTAGACCAAACCATCCTAGAGAAAATTATTAGGCAAAAAATACTGGTGTTTTGCTTGGTTTTGCTTATTCTGAAGGGTTAAGTCCTACAAGAAATACCTAATATTGTAATAATGAAAGGTAGATTGTTATTTGTATAACATATATATTATAGCATATTCAAACTAAAAGGAATGTAACCTCTTTACATTGCTGATAAGCAAATGTCCCACATTTAATAATTTTTTGCTGGACTGGGGATTTAGCTCAATGGTTCCAGCACCTGCCTGGCAAGCGCAAGGTCCCGAGTTTGATCCCTGGGACCAAAAATAAAGAAAGAGAGAGAGAGAGAGAGAGAGGGGAGAAATAATTTTTTTACTGCAAAATTTGGACTGGAAGCCCTGACTCTTTCAGTTACTGTCTTCTGTCATTCCCTACTGTGAGTCTCTTTTCCATTTGTTTGATCACACAGATGGGCTCAAGCTGCAGATGATCTTCAGATAACATATGAAAATTTAACTGGTGATGTCTTAGTATCAGCAGGAGTAATAGCCTACCTTGGTGCTTTCACTTCTGGCTTCCGACACACGTGTACTAAAGATTGGAGCATGTTGTGCAAGGTACTAGTACTTTCTGTTTTAGAACAAAGTATGGGTTTAATTCTTTGAGAGAAAGGATGATAATAAGGACAGACAAAGGAAGAAATAACTGAAAATATGGGGTCTCATTTTTAAATTTTTGCTTTACTTTTATCAGTAAAATACTAATCCATAGTCAAACTTTTTACTCAGTTTCTTTTTTCTGGTCCTTAGAGTTATTACGTGACAGCTGATGACAGTTTAATCAGTACTCTAATTTTTAAAAATACTTTAGTTAGATGAAAGAAAACATCAGGTTTTTTTCTTTCTTTCTTTCTTTTGTTCTTTCTTTCTTCCTTTTTTTTTTTTTTTTTGGTACCAGGAATCGAACTTGGGACCTTGTGCTTGCAGAACCACTGAGCTAAATCCCTGGCCCTGATTTTCCTTATTTCTTACAGGAGAAAAAAATCCCATGTTCAGAGGAGTTCTCCTTAAGTAAGACCCTGGGTGATCCGGTAAAAATTAGAGCCTGGAATATTGCTGGATTACCAACAGATACATTCTCTATAGATAATGGAGTGATTGTTGATAACTCTAGACGCTGGTAAGAAACATAAAGTTGTAATTTTCCCATTATTTTATATGAAAGTTTTCAAATATATGTAAAAGTTGAAAGAATTTTACAGTAAGCACCACTATAGCTGCTACCTCCTAGGTTATGCAGTTAGCATTTAATATGTGCTGCTGTTTTCTTTTTTTTTTGGTACTGAGGATTGAACTCGGGACCTTGCACTTGAGCAGCAGGCGCCGGAACCACTGAGCTAAATCCCCAGCCCTGTATGTGCTGCTTATCAATTCATCCCATTCAATCCACGAACATCTTTTTTAATGCATTTTAGTATAGATTAAGACATAGATATATTTTCTCCTAGACATATCAGCATGGCTTCATTAGCTAAAGTTCAATATTTTTTAAGCTTTTCTGAGGTACAATTTCATACAGTGTTCAATTTCATACAGTGTTATTTCCCTAATTTCTCTTTCAGTGGGTTTGGTGTTCATATATAGGAATGCTATTTATTTTTGAGCATTGGCATTGTATCCTGCTATGCTGCTGAATTTGGTTATTAAATCTGGAATTCTTTTGGTGGAGTATTTAGGGCCTTCTATGTATAGCATTATGTCATCCACAAACGATAATTTAACTTCTTTCTTTCCTAGCCTTATTCTTTTTGTTTCTTTCTCTTGTCTAATTGCTCTCTCTAATGTTTGCAGAACTATATTAAGTAAGAGTGGTGATAGTGGACATCCTTGTCTTGTTCTTGATTTTAGAGTGAAACCTTTCCTTTTTTGTCCATTTAGTGTGATGTTGGCTGTTGGCTTTTATTAGATTGAGATAAAGACCATCTATTCCAATTTTCTATAGGGTTTTATCATAAATGGGTGTTGGACTTTGTCAGATTCTTTTTCTGCATCTATTGAGATGATCATATGGTTTTTGTCCTTGGCTCTTTTAATATGGTTTATTACATTTATTGATTTGTGTATGTTGAACCACCCCTGCATCCCTGGGATGAATCCTACTTGGTCATGGTGTATAATCTTCATGATGATTTGCTGCATTGTTTGCCAATATCTTATTGAGGATTTTTGCATCTGTGTTCATTAAGGAGATTGGCCTGGAGTTCTCTTTTTTTGGTTAGATCCTTCTCTAGTTTTGACATCATGGTAATGCTTACTTCGAGGAAGGAATTTGGGAGTATTGCTTCCCTTTCAATTTCATTAAAGAGTTTGAGGAGTAGCAGGATTAGATATTCTCTAAATTTTTTGTAGAATTCAGCAGTGAATCCACCAGGGCCTGGGCTTTTCTTTGTTCGTAGTTTTTAAATTACTTCTTTAATTTCATTGACTGATACTGGTTTATTTAGAATTTTTATATCTTATTGATTCAGCTTTGATAATTTATATATATCTAGGAATCTGTCCATTTCTTCTGTGTTTTCCACCTTATTGCAATACAGATTCTCAAAATATGTTTTGATGATCTTCTGGATTTCTGCAGGGTCTGTTGTGATTTCACCCTTTTCATTTCTAGCTGCATGGATTTGAGTCTTTTCTTTCCTTTTTTGATAAGGCTGGCTAAGGGTTTGCCAATTTTATTTAATTTTTCAAAGAACCAACTCTTCAATCCATTGATTCTTTGTACTGTTTTCTTAGTCTCATTTGCATTGATTTTTGCTTTGATCTTTATGATTTCTTCCCTCCTGTGAGCTTTGGGTATGACTACTTCTTCTTTTTCTAGAAATTTGAGGTTCAACATCAGGTTATTTGAATTCATTCTGTTCTTCTGATATGAGAATTCACCGCTATAAATTTCCCTCATAGGACTGCTTTCATTGCATCCCATAAGTTCTGGTATGTTGTATGCCACATCCTTTTTCTGCATTGAGGTCTACCTCTTCATTTTCTCTGTGGGCTCCAATTATCCCTTCAGATCCTTCCTGGCTCCCAGAGATCCACCTCCCTCCTTCTTTTATTCCCCAAGTTGTTATATCCCAGTGACTTTTGACTGAGTTTTTTGGGTCTTCTATGTAAAGTATCATATCATCAGCAAATAATGACAGTTTCACTTCTTCCTTTCCTATCTTTATTCCTTTTATTTCTTTCTCTTTTCTATTTTCTGTGGCTAATGTTTCCAGAACTATATTGAACAGGAGTGGTGATAGTGGGCATCCGTGTCTTGTTCCTGATTTTAACATGAAAGTTTTCTGTTTTTGACCATTTAGTATGATGTTGGCGGTTGGTTTTTCAGAGATAGCCTTAATCAGCCTGAGATAAAGACCTTCTATTCCAATTTTCTGTAGTGTTTTTATCATGAATGGGAGTTGGATTTTGTCAAATGCCTTTTCGGCATCTATTGAGATGATCATATGGTTTTTGTTCTTGGCTCTATTAATATAGTGTATTACATTTATTGCTTTACTTATGTTGAACTATCCTTGCATCCCTGGGATAAATCCGACTTGCTCAGAGTGTATGATCTTCTTGATGACCCTCTGTATTCTGTTTGGCAGTATCTTGTTAGCTTCCAATCATTCTTAAATGCCTTCTCACAAAAAGAAGGTTGGTCTCTACTTGCTCTTGGTATTACACATTTGGTTTCTCTTGGAAACAGGTTGGGAGGTCTCCATTACTCTGTTTGGCATTCCGTCTTAGGAAGAGCCTCTATAATAGGGCATAGAATGGAACTTTTCAGACTCCCTGCCCCTCCTTCCTATGACACCCAAATTCTGTCTTGTAGCTATAGTTAGTCATAAGCAAGAATTTCCTACCCCTCTCTTAGGAGTAGGACATCTTGACTTAGTAAAGGTATAGTTTGGCCCAAATATTTTCCTGCTTCTGCCCTAAGGACTGACTTTTCCTTTTGACCTTCTTTTAGCTACAATGTTATGTTTTGCTTCCAGGATTCTCAGGAGTATTGTTAACCAAATACATGTCAATTTTCCAGCTTGGTATTTCCTCAGTCACATATGTAACATAAATTTATATCCTAAACCTATATGAGACATATACCCACTGCTATTGATTCTCAGGGAATGCTATTTCCCAGGCATAAGGGTGACAGGAATCAAAACATTTTCTTACCTCCTTATATACAGGGTTGGAATTTGTTATCCAAATTTTCAGAAAGCCTTTTTGAGGGCTCTCAGTTCTAACCTCCTTCTATATATAGACCCAGTGAGCCCTTCAGTAGTCAGACTGGCAGTCTCTTCAAGTCTAGCTGTTAATTCAGCTCACGTGCATAATATTTTGGATTTCAGTTTTGTCTGTTTCCACAATATATACATATAGAAATATGTATGTATTTTGTCTGTCTTCTAAATGATTACTTCAATTCACCTATATATTTAAAATGATGTCATTTTATCTGCCAGTACTACGTGGAAGGACGATTTTTAAGTTAGTTAGCCAGTCATGCTCTTTGGACCATAGTTTATAATTAATCAATTGTGGTTACTCCTCATATTTCTAGAAGTTTGCTTATAATATTGTGCAGTAGGACTGGGGATGTAGCTCAGCGGTGCAGGACCTGCCTGGCAAATGCAAGGCCCTGAGTTCAATTCCTGGTACAGGAAAAAAATGTTGTGCAGTAGTTGAGAGCAGTTTAGATTGGGGTCAGAATACTTGCATTTAACTTTTCCTCTATCATTTTCTGTCTTGAGATTTCAGTAACTTACTTGACCTCTCAGTGCCCCAGTAACCACATCTGTAAATGGTGGTAATAACTCCTACTTCATAGGAATATTGTAGGAAAGCATTTAGCATATAAGTGCTCAATAAATTTTAATTTTAAATAATTAATCTTCAAATAGGTTGTTATATGTTTTTATCTTAAATTCTGATTTTTGAACTTGTTTTAACCATGATGAAAATACTTACTTGCTCCTTTTTTAGTGTTTATTAATACATCACTTTGGCTACTTAACAACAAAGGTTTATTTCTCACCAAATTACTCCGTCTTTCACAAACAGATGGATATTGCTGCTGCGTTTTTCAGATTGCCTAAAGTTCTCAACTATAGACTAGTATTATTTTCTTCCCTAAAGTAAGGTATACTTAGAATACAAATACTAAACCCCATTTTCCGATATTCATATAAGGTTGTATATAATGGAATCACATTTCTTTTGGAGTAAACAAGAATCTCTTTAATTATTGTATTGCTGAGAACATTGATCTAGGCATTACCAAGAGCATTGATTAACTTGCAGGTATTGTTGCTATTTGCAATGGGTTGAACAAATACTGTATTTTTTTCACTTATAAGGGCATATAAGAGAGAAAAAAAATCCCCTTAAACAGGGGCTCTAAAGGTAGTAAAATATCTAGTCTAAATACTAGGGCATTTTTAAGCAGTTGTAACCAAAATAGTTGTCTTATTTACAGAACACTTCTGCTCTGTTTGCTGTGATAGGAAAAGTAAAATTTAGCTAGTGTCTGAATCTTTTTGTGTTTTAAGCAGGATTTCAGCACCATTTGAATTAAGAAAGAAAACAACCAGGTAGCTCGTTTTATGTTTGGGAAGGAAAGAAAATATAGGGACATAATTATCTGGTAGTAGTTGATTAAAAACCTTATTTGTAGGCAAAGAGAACAGGAATTTCAGCCCTAGAAGCTGTTAAAATAGAAGGAGGGTATCCAGGAAAGCTCAAGTCATATGAGACCAAAAACAAAACAAAACAAAACAAAAAACCTGTTCTGTGGCTCTGGCTGTGTTGTTTAAAGAAAATTGAATCGCTTCTCGGCCTTTTGGCTAAGATCAAGTGTAGAAAATTGAATTTACTGTTCTGAATCCAAAAGGAGCCTAGGACAGCGAGCATAATTACTAAGGAAGAGGAAAGTTTATCATATTTTAAAGTGAAACAGCTGAGAGTGGTGGCACGTTTCTGTAATCCCAGCACTCGGAAGGCTAAGGCAGGAGGATCACTGTGAGTTCGAGGCTAACCTGAGTTACATAGTGGGTTCAAGGTCAGCCTGGATGGACTACAGCCTTGTCTCAAAAAAGTAAATACAATAAGATAATAATTAAATTGAAACTATGAATCATTTTTTAAATTAAAAAAAATTAATTGACACATAATGTCCACATTTTTATGGACTACAGCGTGACATTCCAATGCATGTATATTATGTGTAATGATCAAATCATGGTAATTGGGATATACATAATCTTAAATATTTATCATTTCATTTTGGAAACATTCAACGTCATCTCTACTAGCTCTTAGAGATGTATAATTAATTATTGTCAGCTATAGTTATTCTACAATAGAACATTAGAAGTTATTCTCCATATCTACCTGCACCCTTGTATCCATTAATCAAACTTTTCTCTAACCCCTCTAGCCCCTTTTATTTACTCATAAACTGAGAAAATTCTTTATAATCTAATAGATCACTTATAAATTTTTAGCAAATATTTTATAGTAATTCTTTTCATATTATGTTAATCAATGCCATATATTAAAATTTCCCTGAAGACAGTGTGCTATGTTGGAGAGAGCATAGTTCATAGATTCACAAAGTCCTCTTTCTTTTAACACTGAACTAATTTTGGGATCTTGGGATCTTGGGAATAGACTCTCTGAGACTGAATTTCTTCATTTGAAAAATAAATAAGGGGGCCGGGGATTTAGCTCAGTGGTGCTGCTGCCTGCCTTGCAAGTGCAAGGTTCCGAGTTTGATCCCCAGTACCAAAATAAATAAATAAATAAATAAGAATAAAACTCTTTTTCACTTTTTCTCAAAACACTTATCTGAAGGTTAATCCTGATAATAGATGTGAAATACTTTGTATTTGTACAGATTGATGGTGATATTTATCATTTAAATTACATAATTTTTAAAAAAATCTCAACATTTTTTATTCCTCTAAGAATATTTGTTCTTATATTTTTAGGCCTTTAATGATTGACCCCCAGGGTCAAGCCAATAAGTGGATCAAAAACTCTGAGAAAGAAAATCAGCTTAGTGTTATTAAGTTATCAGATTCAGATTATATGAGAACTTTGGAAAACTGTATTCAATTTGGAACTCCACTTCTATTAGAAAATGTTGGTGAAGAACTGGATCCCTCTTTGGAGCCCTTACTGCTTAGACAAACTTTTAAACAAGGTAAAAGTCAGTTAATTGTAGTTGATAGAATTGAAAAATTGAATTATCTTTGGACTTATGACTGAGGCACACTGTTCGGACTATAACCTGCCTCTCTGACTTACAACTCATCTTTTTTTTTTTTGTACAGTCTGTACGTCTTGTTTATAGAGCCTCGATGTCTTTTTTTGTACGGTATGCCTCATTTATAGAGTACTGTAATTTTTGCTGATTGTCCTATACAGGACAGTACTATGGTTTTATGTTCTGTTATACATTACAATACTGCATGTAAGAGATGCAAATAAAAGCAAAGTCATGAAGTTGGAGTTTCCTTTGACCATTTCTCTGTTCTGAATATTGTAATGTACATACTTTATACAATTCCTCGTATAGCGACCAATTCACTGAAAGACCTAAACACAGGTACAGAAGTAGGCCATTAAACAAGGAATATCTCTAACTTAAAACTTCTGTTTCATTGTTATTAGTGAAAAGAAATTTGGAACAAGCTAAATTGGGGATGAATCTTACATTTTAAAATGAATGTCTCACCCTTTCTTCTTTGGATTAACCACTATGTAGACTCTTGTTTTTTAGAGACATGAAGAAGTCAAAGCCAGTTGAAGCCATCCTGAAGTTCCTTTATCTTGTGACCATTGACCATAGTCTATTATTGTGAATAGTGGTGTGGTAAATGTGGACCTGAGATGAGTTTAGATAAACACCGCCCACCTTATATCTTTCTGCTTATGAAAATTTTATCTCTGCAAGGTTGTAGTACTTTTTTCCCTGGTATTGGGGATTGAACCCAGAACCTCCATGCTGAGCTACATTCCCAGGGTTTAAAACAAAGCAAACAAACAAACAAAAACAGCTCGTCATTAAGTTGCCCTAATTGAGCTCAAATTTTCAGTACTCCTGCCTCAGCCTCCCAGAGTGTTGGGATTAAAGGAATATGCAATTCTAGTGCTTTTAAGAGCTTTAGTCATTAAAAAAAATATTTTTCAATCATGCTTGAAATTTGATGGAGGAAGGAAACCCAAAAGGAATCTTGTTTTACAAAACCTATATGACAGAGAAAATGTCCTATACTTCTCCAGAATGAATCCTGCTGTTATGATTCCTTACTTGCATCTGTGTCTGTGACTTTTTTGTACCTATTTTCTGCTTCAAATTACTTTAGGATTCTGTTTGTAAATTAGCCAAGGCCTTAGAAGTATATAGTGGAAGGGTCTTTGTAATTTTGGCTCACATTTTATGCATTTATTTTCTGAAATATAGGAGGCATTGATTGCATCCGACTTGGTGAAGTCATTATTGAGTATTCCTTTGATTTCAAGTTTTATATTACTACAAAACTGAGAAATCCACACTACATGCCAGAGCTAGCTACAAAAGTATCTTTGCTCAATTTTATGATAACTCCAGAAGGACTTGAAGATCAATTGCTGGGTATTGTTGTTGCAAAGGAAAGGTATGTTTTTTCTTAGATGTTTCCAAGAATATTTATGGACATTAATATTGATATTTTGTGATTAGTTTGAAACTTAAATTTCGTATTTTGTTATCATAAGCTAAATAATTATATTATCCTTTAAAAATAGCCATTCAGTACTAAGTTATAAGCCAAGCGTGTTATATTAAGCTTCTAGTATGGACAGTAGGATTTAGTGACATGCCACAACTTCTCCCTTGTATGTGATTCGGACATAATCAGAAATACATTCGAAGGCTTGTATCCAGAATGTTAATGAATTTAGAAACTGCTTGGAAGAAAGAAAAAGCAAGGCACAAAAATATATGTACTATAAGTAATATGTTATTAAAAAATTGAGGCCGGGGATTTAGCTCAGTTGTTCCGCCGCCTGCCTAGCAAGCACAAGGTCCTGAGTTCGATCCCTGGTACAAAAAAAAAGAACACCAAAAAAATGCTAAGTGGCTGGGTGTGGGGGCACATACCTATCATCTCAGCACTCTGGGAGGTTGACACAGGAGGCTTAAAAGTTCAAGTCCTGCCTCACCAACTTAGTGAAACCTCGTCTCAAAATAAAAATTTTAAAAAGCTAGGGTTGGAGCTCAGTGAAAAGGCTCTAGGTTCAATCCCCAGGAACCCTCCTCCTCTCAAGAAGATGAATACCTATCTATCTCTCTATCTAAAAGAAAAAAATTAAGAAGAAATATACCTGATGGGCCAGGGATTTAGCTCAGTGGTTCTGCCGCCTGCCTTGCAAGCTCAAGGTCCTGAGTTCGATCCCTGGTATAAAAAAAAAAAAGAAAGAAATATACCTGAATGCTAACAGTGACAATTCTTGGTGTGGTAAGATTATGGCTAAGTTTTTTTTATTATTTTCTTCATACTTTATGTATTTTTTCATAGCTCATATGTATTTTTCTAATGAGAAAAATAGAACACCAAGAGAGGCTACAGTAAAAAACTGCTTGTGGAAGTGTATCTTTGGTTTCCCTTGAAACTTAATATAACATCAAGTGATCTATTACATGAAATTAAATTAAAAGTGAGAATATGTAACTATGAGGTAGTTTTGTTATTTCCAATATTTAAATCCCACTTGTATTGTATGACAAAACTATTATAACATACTCTATGACATGCTGGATAGGGTTATTTTGAAATTTCACCTCATCTTTGTTTATTAAGACATAAATGACAACTTTGCCTTTTGCTTAAAGAGCCAATTATATGAGCAGTCATCCTTTCTATGTTTTCTAATATAGGAAGGATGATGAAAATGAGAGCTAGTGATCACAAGGCCAAGGAACAGATAGGAAGTTTCATACTGAGTCTCTTCTCTAGTTTTTATTCTCACATAACTGGATATATCATAAGGACAAATCTGATATATTCATAGATTTACTATTTCACATCTTATTGTCATATTTTACATATATAAATGATATTTCCTTTGCTTGAATTTCTCAAGTTGTTATTTGTATGCAAGTATTTTCCATTATGTTATAATAAAGATATCAATCACTTTAGTTTATGTTATATACCTATAAAATTATTTAAATGTCTACAAAATCTTGATATATAATATTTAGATATGAATTAGATAAAATGCTACAAATTTAGACTGAATGTTTCTTTCTTTTCAGACCAGAATTAGAAGAAGAACGAAATGCTCTTATTCTTCAGTCTGCAGCTAATAAGAAGCAACTAAAAGATATAGAGACAAAAATTTTAGAAACATTATCATCTTCAGAAGGGAACATTTTAGAAGATGAAAGTGCAATTCAAGTTTTAGACTCTGCCAAAATTATGTCCAATGAGATAACAAAAAAACAGCAGGTGAAAATAGAAATATTTTGATTCTGTGATTCTAATATGCCTCCAATCCTTGAGGAAAAATGCTGTAGTAGGCTTCCCGGAAAAGAAAAAGATTGATAAAATACAAGAACACAGAAACTTATACTCACAGGAGATTATCTTACTGTTGAATTACTCAAAACTTGGGCTGATCTATATGGTATCTATACACAGAAAAATCAATTTAGAATGAAAGTTTAAAAAATATGTATTATTAATGAGTAGGTAAGGCAGGCTAGTCAGGTTTGTTTAAGTTTTAGTTGACTAAATATAAAAAAAAGTTTTAGTTGACTCTTCACCTAATAATCAAATTTGTGAACTTGTCTTGCCTCTGTTCATGGTTGGAATCTGAGGTGTGTAGAGGTAATTTGTTGACAGGATAGTAAATGGTTCTAGGAACCACTAAGATGTTCTTACATTACCTTGTCATGTGTTTATCAGAGAGAGAGGTATGAGAGATAAGAGTGGCAGGTGGAGGAAGGATGGCAAGTAGTCTATAGCCAATAATATATGTATTGCAAATTCATCTAACAAAACTAAATGCTGTTTTTATACTACTTTTTACAGAATCACAGTGCTATGAGTAGAAGAGATCTTTCTGTTCTAGCCTTTCTCTTTTGTACTTTATAAGTGAGAAAACCAAGGCCTGGGAAAGTTAGTTACACAATTAAATTGTATTGCAGAATGACTTCTGTAAGCTAACTTTATTGATTTTTCAAGTCTTTCAGTTCTCCTTGGTCCCACTCAAGGCATTAGGTACTCCTTCACTTTTGGATGATTAAAGCATAAAAAGAAACCCAAACAGAGGTTATACTTGGTATTCTTCCAGTACCAGCTCCACTGTGAGGCAAAGAATTTTCAAAAGGTCTAGGTACCCTTCCTTTTGGATAGGTTTAGTTTTGGATAGTGAGGGTAAGGAGTCTTTCTGGTTAAGTATACTAATTTTTTTTCAGTCTTGGGAAAACCAAAGAAGTGGGATCTTAGAGTAATAGTTTATGGCAGCCTTCATTTGGGACCATGGCTGAGATTTTTTTTTATAGCATTCCCCTTCCCAATTCTTGTTTCTTAGAGCAGAAGCTTCTCATCGTCACACACACACACACACCAGACTGTTTTTCAAAGCAGGAAGAGAATAGGAATATTTATTAGATTATTTCCCATTACGATTCAAGGAGAAAAGGAGATACAAGTATTTATTGGTTCAAATGCTTTATCTTATAATGAGAAAAATTTAATAAATCATAATATCTTTCTGATTGGATTCTATTATTACAAACATATTTTAAATTCAGTATATATTTAGATTCAAAATGTACTCTGAAAAAAAAACAAAAAACCCAAAATGTACTCTGAATCTGGCCCTGACTTCTATTCTGCCTTTCTTCCACTCACTTAATGTAAGTGAGTCTAAAATCTACTTTTCTTTTTATCCCAACCCACAGGATTAAATACACACACACACACACACACACACACACACACACACACACACAC
>NW_004624821.1:36531-69307 GCF_000247695.1 Heterocephalus glaber | reverse complement strand
ATAGATATTTATGATTGTCATCTCTTGCTCTTGGATTGTTCCCTTTACAAGGATGTAGTGTCCTTCTTTGTCTCTCTTAATCATTGTGGGTTTGAAATCTACTTGATCTGCAAAGAGGATAGCTACTCCTGCTTTTTTTGGGGTTCCCTTTGCTTGAAGTATTGTTTTCCACCCTTTACTTTTCAGTCTATGAGTTTCTTTTCTAATTAGGTGTGTTTCTTGTATGCAACATGTTGTTGGATCTTGCTTCTTGACCCATTCTGCCAGTCTATTTCTTTTGATTGGTGAGTTGAGACCATTAACATTGATGGTTATAGCTGGTATATATTGAGTTATCATTGTCATGACTTTTTCTTTTTGTTGAATCCTCCCCCTTTGCTTTTAATTTCTTGTCGTGCCCAGCAGATTCATTCTGCTGGGCTTCCTGGTGTTGTGATCCTCTTTGTCTTTTCCTAGGATTTTGCCTAAAATTTTTTAGAGTGCTGGTTTGGTATTTATGAAGTTCCTAAGGTGCTCTTTGTCATGAAAGTATCTTATCTCACATCAATTTTGTAAGATAGTTTTGCAGGGTATGTCAGTCTGGGTTGGAGGTTGTTTTCCTTTAGGGCTTGAAACACATCACTCCAAGCTCTTCTTGCCTTGAGGGTTTGCACTGAGAAGTCTTCTGTGATTCTGATGGGCTTTCCTTTGTATGTGATTTGTTTCTTTTCTCTAACTACTTGTAGAATTTTATTCTTCTGTTGGGTTTCTGGAATCTTAACAATTATATGCCTATGTGTAGATTTTTTTTGATCGAGGTTAGTTAGAATCCTATATGCCTCGCTTATCTGTATGTCAAATTCTTTTCCCCTCCTTGGGAAGTTTTCTGCCATTACTTCCATAAACAGTTTTTTTATGTCATCTGCGCTGTCTCCTGTTTCTTTACTGACTCCAGTCAGTCTTGTGTTATTTTTCTTTGCATCATCTAGCAGCTGCTGGATTGATTTCTTGTGGTCCCTTAAGATTTTAAAGAATTTTTTCTTTTCCTGGTCACTAATTGCAATCTTATCTTCTATATCTGAAATTCTGTCTTCACATTGGCTCATTCTGCTACATAGACTTTCTTTCTCTTTTTTTTGTGAGTGGTTTTTTTTTTGGTGCTGGGGATTGAACTCAGGACCTTGCACTTGTGAGGCAGGCCCCGGAACCACTGAGCTAAACCCCTGGCCCTGCTACATAGACTTTCAATGGAGTTTTTAATCTCCTGGAAATCTGTTTGCATCTGTTTTATGGATTCTTTTTGTTTCCTATGTTGGCATTCCATCATGTTCCTCAGCTCCTCTATTTTTTATCTGTATCTGCTCTAGATTTATTAATCATGTCCTGCACTATGGGCACAATCTTTGCTGTTATGTGAGAAATTATTTCTGATTTCATTTTTTCCAGATCCTCTTTCGTTGCTAGTTCAGGGAGTCCAGGTGGTTGAGTATCAGAGTGCTCCATCTCGTTTCCCTTTGGGGTTGCTGTAGGTGATCTGCAAGCCTGGTTCTATTGCTTGTTTACCTGTCTTCTCATTTTGACATGGGGGGGTAAGGTGGGTTTGTGTTCCTGGCACCCAAGGAGCTCACCTCCTCTGGGCTTGGAGCTGTGGCATGCCTACCCGGAAGCTTCCTCTATGCTGGGAGCTGCAGCATGCCTATCCGGAAGCCTCGTCCTCCCTGGGAGCCGTGGAGTGCTGATCTGGAGGTCTCCTCTGGGCTCGGAGCTGTGGCACACTGACCCGGAAGCTTCCTCTACCAGAAATTTTTTATTTTAATGAAGTCCAGCTATCAATATTTTTCATGATGGTGTTTTTGATGTTTGTGTGTGGGTTTTTTTTTTTGGTACCAGGGATCGTACTCGGGACCTTGCGCTTGGGAGGCAGGCCCCGGAACCACTGAGCTAAATCCCCAGCCCTTTTTGATGTTATATCTAAGAAATTAACACCATACTCAGGGTCACTTGAATTTTCTTTTATATTATCATCTAGGATTTTTACAATTTTGCATTTTTCTTTTAGGAGTATGGTCCATTTTGAGTTCATTGTTGTGAAGGTATAAGGTCTGTACGTAGATTCTTTTTTCTTTCTTTCTTTCTTTTTTTCTTTTGCATGTAGACATGCTATTGTTCCAACTCCATTTGTTGAAAAGAATATGCTGTTTCCATTGAATTGCCTTTGTTCTTCTATCAAATATTACTTGACTATATTTATTTGAGTCTATTTCTTGGCTTTATATTCTGTTTTGGTGATCTATTTGTCTATTCTTTCACTGATGCTACACTGTCTTAATTACTGTAGTTTTATATTAAGTCTTAAAGTCTGGTAGTGTCAGCCCTTCACTTTGTCCTTTTCTCATTTAATGTTATGTTGATTATTTGGGTCTTGTGGCATTTCATATAAACTGTAAAGTTAATTTGTTAATATCCACAAAATAACTTGCTGAGATTTTGGTTGGGATTGTGTTAATTCTAAGAGGTATTGACAACTTGACAATATTGAATATTCTTATCCATTTACCTGAAATACCTTTGCATTTATTTAGATCTTTTCTTATTGCATCTGATTTTTATAGCTGTCTTCATATTTATCTTATACATATTTATTTTTTGTTGTTGTTGTTTTTTGGGGGTTTTTTGGTACTGGGGATAGAACTCAGGACCTTGCGCTTGCGAGGCAGGCAGTGGAACCACTGAACTAAATCCCCGGCCCCTATCTTATACATATTTAATAAATTTATACCAGGGTTGCCTTGTCTTATTCCTACTTCTCTTTGTAAAAGTCTTGGGAGATCATAATGTCTTTAACATTATATAATGTCCCTCTTTATCTCAGATAATTTTTCTTCCTTTGAAGTCTGCTTGGTCTGAAAGAAATGTAGTTATTGCCACTTTCTTCTGATTAGTGTTAGGATAATATACTTTTCTACATTCCTTTACTTATAATCTGTGTCTTTATATATTTAATTGGGGCTTTTGTAGACAATATTATACGTCTTGGTCACTTTCTTGTCACTGGGATGGAATATTTGACACCGGCAACTTAAAGGAGGAGAAATTATTTTTGCTCATGTTTCTTTAGATATTTCAGCCCATCTTGGCTGGCTCCAAGGCAAAATTGGCATGACAGAAGGGCATGAAGGATGAAAAGCTGCACACATTTTGGCAGCCAGGAGATAGAGAAGGGAGGAGGCAGGTAGGGAGATATATCCTTCCAGGTCATGCCTCAATAGCCCACGTTTTCTGACCTCCCCAACAGCATACTCAGCTGCTGAACTCATTAGTAGATGAATCCACTGCTGAGTATGGCACCCCATGATCTAATCACCTTCCAAAAGTCCCACCTCTGAGTGTGTGAGGCTTTGAGGGGCCATTCTTGTTCTAAACCATAACATTTTATTAGTCAGTTTTTATGTTGCTGGGACAAAATACCTGATACCCACAAATTAAGGAAAAAGGATTTTTGGCTCACCATTTTAGAGGGTTTAATCCTTGACTGGCTGGCTCCAGTGCAGAAACAGAATGGTGGAAGGGCAAGTCAGAGGAAAGCTGCTTAGGTTTATGGCAGCCAGGAAGCAGAGAGAGAAGAAGCCAGGAAGAATACAGTCTTCCAGGTCTTGCTCTTAGTGATCCACTTCTTTCAACCAGGTCCCACCTTCTAACAGAACATATGGCCATAAAATCATTAATGGATTACTCCAGTCATCATTTAAAAGCCCCACCTCTAAAAAGACTTTTGGGGGGGGCATTTTAGATATAAACCATAACATATATATATACTTGTGTCTTGTTTTGGGATCTACTCTGACAGTCTTTTAGTTTTAGACCGCTGTTTAAACTGATTATTGATATAATTATAACCTCTACCATATGTTACTATTTTCTATTTATTGCCCTTATTCTTTGTTGTCATTGTTGTCTTCCTCTCTTTTTTCTGGTATATGTGAGTAACTACTAAAAGACATGCATCAGGTTCTGATGTTTGCTCTGTCCCTTCAAACTCAGTTCTTTGTTTAGAGGTTGCTTTTGTCTTTTAGTATGCCTTGTGAGGTTTTCTCAAAGCCATATATCATGTACTGGGTAAAGGGAATTAAAATAAATAGCCCTTTAATGTGAGATTTTATGTCTATCTGACTAGGAGTTAGATTGTGTTTATTTTATTGTAGTTATAGGTATCAGAGTCTGAAATTTCTTCTAGTTTTCTAGTTTTGTCTCCTCTATTGTCTTTTGGTTTCCCTAGAGACTTCTGAAACAATGTCTGAGGCATCCAGTTCTTTCAGTTATATTCCCATTATTATACAGAAATCCAATGGAAATGATATTACAGTGTGATGGAAAGAAAAGCCTTCTGTATTCCTCAGATTACTTCTCAGGTTTTTAGTGAGCTTGTGCTTCTGCTCTGTGCCCTTCACCAGTGCTTCTGGTTTTTAGTTTGGGTTTGGGGTTTTTTTCCTCTTAAGTGATACAGAAGGCTGGAGTTGGGTATTTCCTTTCCTGCCCCCTGGGTCTCTTAACATAAGAGAGGCCCTTGTTAAAGAACAGAATATGTTTAAGGTAATCTCCTCTCACTACCAGAACCAGTGATCTTCACTGTAAAACCCTCCCAAGGGTCCTGGAGGCAAAATTTACAAAAGGGTGGGGTTCCTTAATTCTGGATTACCTGGAATTTTTAAATCTCAGACTTCTCTGAACTGTCTCAAGTGCCTCAATGACAACCTAAGTTTCATTATCCCTCTTGTTATCAGGTAATTTGGGGTTCTCTGTATCTGCCTACCTGTGTGTTTCTCCAAATTTGGGGTAACAAATTAATGCTATGACTTTAATTCTCTAATGTATTTAGAAAAGTTGCTCGTTTTCAGTTTGTTTGGCTTTTTAAAATTTTTGTCCTGAGGAATGGATTAATGACTTTTAAATTCCTTAGAAGCTGGACTGGAAACTAGAAGTCCTTTTCTTGTCTTCTGAGAAAGTTGATTTTTAGCTTTTTTTCATGTTTTCTTCTCTTTTATCTTTGTAGTCACATATTCTCTTACTTGTCTTGTAATATTTAACATAAAAATTACAGCACACATTCTCTAATATCATAGTCTTTCTTTTGCTACTTCTCTTTTCCAGACATGCAAAGATGGAAAACATTATAACTCAATTTACCTCTTCCAGTTTATTTGCTATTGTTGCCATCTATTTCAATATTTTTAAATTTTTTTCCTTAAATTATTTTATTGTTGCATTTTAGGTATACAATATGTTTACATTTATCACTGGGTGCTTGTACCTGTACATGATGTATCTTGGTTCGTATTTTTTCCCCCATTACTTGTGCACCCTTCACCCCCTCTACCCTTCCCAATTTACATAGATTTCATTTCCATTTTTTTCTTTTCTCATAATTTTTCCTTTCCCTTCAATATTTTTTTTGTTTTAAATTTCACAAGATATTTTTTGATTATTGATAAAAATAAATCCTCATTTAAATTTATCTACATACTACCCTTTTTGTTGCTTTTCATTTCTTTGTTTAGTTTCCCTTGTTTTGTTTTGCCTGAAAAACACTCAGCAATAGTTCATCTAGTGTGTGTCTGCTGGTCATGAATTCTCTTAGTTCTTTTTTGTGTGAAAACAAAAGAATTTTATTTTAGCAGTTTGAAACTGATATAGGACCTCCAAATGATATAGGGGAAATAATATAACTCCCAGCCTGCTAGATTGGGACTCAGATATGCTGAATTCATATTCCCCAAAATCAAAGAAGGAATTCTGAGGAACAACAGAGGTTAAGAGTAGGAAATATTTATTGAGAGAGATAGCTCCTGAAAGGGACAAGAGGGGACTTGAATGGGCTACCATGCACCCTACTTCACAGGGGAAGTTTCATAGAGAAAAATCACAAGGTGGGTACAAAATCACGAGGTGGATACAACATGGAACAAAAATATAATCATTTAAAAAGATTACAAGTATAGCCACTTAGGTAATATTGATCCAGTGGGGAAGTGGGTCACGTAGCAAGTGTATATGGAAAGAGCAATGAACTTTTTTAGGAAGGGATGGCTCCAAGGGGTCTTGGTCACCCACCAAGGTGACTGATGTCTATTTAGACTTTATTGGACCAGGGGTTCCTACTTACCTTATCCCCTGGGGAAGTATGTAGGCTTCGTCATTTCATCTTTATAGATGTGTCTCTAGCCACAGTTGTAATGTGTTTTCATCTTTTGTATTGACACTCGAGGGCCTCGCCCTGCCTGACTGCCTGTAATATTTCTACATAACTTAGCTGTCTATAATAAAACTATTCATTGTTTTTTATCTTTCACTGTTTTGAATTGTTTCTTCTATGAAAATAAGGTAACTTTTATTTTAAGAGTTGTTTTTACAGTATATCTTTTTCCTTTAGTTTTAGTTGTTGATATTTTAGTATTGTGTGCCTACATATTCCTTATTTTAACATTTTAAAAAATTGATCTGCAACTTACATATAGAAAAGCAATCAAAGCCCAAATGTCAATTTGATGAGTTATTATAATGAAAAAACTCATATAATTATCATCCACCAAAAAATAGAAATTACTAGTATTCCAGAAGTCTTCCTTGTGCTTTTTCCTAATCTCTACTAGTCTTTGCCTCCTCCCCAGTGATCACTACTATATTAACTTCTAATAGTATATTTTTATCTTCATTCATTCTATTTGGGATTTATAGGGCTTCTTGAAACTATTACTTGGTATCAACTGTTTTGCAAGGAGTCATAATTTTTTCAAATATATCTACTGCTTTATTCTCTCTCTTTTCCTAGTTACACATAGTTTAAGCTTTCATCCATTCCCTATGTCTCTTACGCTCTATATTTTCTATTTCTTTGCCTCTCAAAGCTTTTAGTCTTCTATTTCAATAATTCTTTAAGTGTATCTAATCTGCTACTAAATCCATTCATTTAATTCTAAATTTAAATTATTATAAGAAATAAACAAATATAAACATAAAAACCAAATGTGTTATAGATGCCTTTTTGTATTTTTTTCTATTAATAATATATAGTGGAAATCACTTGGTAGGGGACTCTTTTATTCTTTTATTCAGCATTGTTGAGCTATAATTTACATATCATGCAGTTCACCCATTGTTAAGAATCAAGTAAGATATTTTAGAACATTTCTAAAGTTGTGCAACCATCACCAAAATCTCATTTTAGAATATTTCCATCACCTCAAAAACTTTCCTTATATGCTTTTATCCAGCATTCTCAGCCCATGTAAACCAACACTCTGCTTTTATCCTCCATAGTTTTCCTATTCTAGAAATTTTAAGAACAAGATTTACTGTATAGCCCAGAATATGGTCTGTCTTTGTGACTTTTCTGTATATCTTTGAAAAGTATGTGTATTTTTCTGTTTCTGAGTGGTAAGTAGTTCATGCTGGCTTGTAAGTTTTCTATATCCTTATTAATTTTCTGTCAACTTTTTGATCAATTATTGAGGTGGATGTTGGAAATTCTAACTAGATATATTTCCTTGTAGCTCTATCAATTTATTTTGTGTTGTGATGCTGTATTATTAGATATATAAATATTTAGGGTTTTTATGTCTTCATAAATTGGTTGGGAGGATGCTTTTGACTCTTGTCACAGGATATTTATAGATCAGAACTGTTACTCCTGGAATCCCAGGTGACTGCACGAGAGAATGACTCAGAAAAAAAGAACAAAGTCCAAATGAAGTTACTTAGGCCTCCAGGTTTAGGGTATGACCAGACTGCTAAGTACTATTCAGATGTTCTGGGTCAGGACATTGTAATAGCTGACAGTGAACAATCTGCTGATTATCATGTCCCTGAAAATCTTGAAAACATCCTTGTCACTCTTATCTTTATGCCTTCAGACTTAAAGTTTTAGGCAAACATACCTTAAATGATTAACAGGTTTGTGTGCAGAGTTGAGCAAGAATCTGACACAGAGTGAAGTCAGTGCTTTTTATAGCAAAAGCAACCTCTAAGACCTTACTACAGCTTCATTATTAAGGCGATCCTTCTCATGTCATCACTAAATTCTTCTGGTGTTCAACAAATGCTCAATTCTGGTTGGCATCAATTCATATTTCCCAGTACTATGCAGTCTCTGAGAACTATTCAGTTTATTTCTTCCCATACTTTGCCTGGCCTCTTGGAGTTTTGCCCTCCTCATGCTTGCCTTAGTATTCATCAATGGAGTCTAAAGAGACTTCTATGAATATTTCCGGGACTTCTTTTCCATTCATCTTATCTACCCCTTTCAAGTATTCTACCCACAAATTTCCACCACCTCAGCCCTTACTAATTCTAATCTCTGTCTCATCAACTCAACAATACTGTTAAACTTTGATTTTGACCACCTCTCTGCTCTGAAGCCTGGCAAGTCCCACTAGGCAGATGCTGAGGCAATTATAGGAGTTAACCTTATTGGTCTTTCTTCTCTTAGACACCACTGTTCCACCCTAGCTATTTACAATTTCCAAAAACAATTTTTTTCATTAATTTTGTCCAATTTTCTAATTGTTAAGAGGTTAAATACAGTCCCCATTATTTCATTAAAGTTATCATGAAAAATTTGATGTCATTCAAGTTTAAAATCAACAATTTACAACAGCCCTTACTTTGTGAATGCAGGGCTAAAAAGGAGATTGAATACCAGGAACTGATGTTTCTTTTGACTGGAGGAGTAAGTCTTAAGAGTGCTGAGAAAAATCCTGATCCAACTTGGCTACAGGATAAAAGCTGGGAGGAAATTTGTCGAGCAAGTGAATTTCCTGCCTTCAAAGGATTCAGGTAATTGTTTATATATGATGATGTAGCACTGAATAATGATAGGTTAATTTGTGTGCATGTGTGTATGTTTGTGTTTTCATGGTTCTTTCTAGTTTATTAGTTGGTAGACACACTGTTCAATATTTTGTATAAACATCTTACAGATTGCAGCTTCTTTATTACAAAAAGTAAAGTCAATTTTCTTTTACCCTGGGGCCTTGAACCTAACATTCAAGTCACTATGATGTTACAGTGCAATGGGCCAATAATAGGTTCTTGGTACAGCAAGAAAAGAATTGCCAAACGTACACCTAGTAGTAAGTACTACATAGCTACATTTATTGAAGAACATGGGAAAAGTAGCAGCAGCAACACAAAAAAGAGAAAAGGGCCGATAACTAAGGCTTTCAGAATTTAAGGCCAGACATCTCTGGCTTTAGGTGCCTCCCAGTGACTCTCTCAGTGCCAGTGCTCTGCCACCTAGGGCCTGGGATCTCTTAGGCTTTTGTTATTTCATTTTGTACCTCTCAGGATAATGAAAGCAGAAATAACCGGTACTGTTTAGGGTTAGATGAGGGCAAGGGAGTAACTTACTCAGCTCCTTTGTTTCTAACTGTACTAATAATAGAAATATAGTAATATTTTGAGGCCAGCCTGCACTACACAGTGAGTTCAAGGCCAGCCAGAACTATATAGCAAGACCCTGTCTAAATTTAAAAAAAAAAAAAAGACTATTAGTGAGCTTCTATAATTTTCACTGTAGCTTTCTAGCCTTGTTGAACCATAACTGGTCAGCTATAGATGCAATTGGACACTGACAGATGGGGTCAGTGATTGGAGCCTCTCTACATATCTAGCCTTTAATACTATGATATTATTCTGGTACATCTTTTGGTTATACTTTTCTGCTGGGTGTCTAAGGCCAAGTTAAATTGAGATCTATGTTAATCAAAATTAACCTCTTGTTTGGGCCGGGGATTTAGCTCAGTGGTTTCGCGGCCTGCTGTGCAAGTGCAAGGACCCGAGTTCTATTCCCAGTACCAAAAAAAAAAAAAAAAATTAACCTCTTGCTATATATCAAGGTCAGTTAAGTCTCTTTAGGCATTACTTTTTAAACCATATGCAGAGCCTCTCAGCTCCTTTGTCAGCATCAGCCGCCAGGATGGGTCACAGTTTTGCTTGACCATGTAGCTTTCTGTGAAAGCATGGGAGACCTTTCCTTGTTTGGTGACCCAGCTTTTTAGCACACTGTGCATTGATTGACTCCTGTTCTCTGGGGTCCAACAATCTCCCTGCTTGAAAGGTTTGGTGACTCATTAAAGTTGTAGGATTTTATAGAAAAGGTCCCCTCATGTCCTGGCTTCTTGTTGACCTTGGAATGCCAGGGGCAAAATATTGGCTGTCCTCTTAGCCCATTTATCTTTCCAGTTTTGGTCTCAAAACTTCAGTGGTTGAACACCTAGAAGAGAACTTTGGTTATATCAGTTTTATGTGGAAGCAGTAGGTTTAATTTTATGATCTCATCTAGATATCAAGCAACTAAAAATATACAGTATGACCGATGAACTGTTACTTCTTTTTTCTTTTTTTTTTGGTACTGGGGATCGAACTTGGGACCTTATGCTCGTAAGGCAGGCGGCAGAACCACTGAGCTAAATCCCTGACCCTGAACTGTTATTTCTTTACCAATCATGGTTTCCTTAGAAGTTGAATCCCTGCAGAATGTGAACAGATAACAATTATAAAGTTTTACAGAGAAAATTTGAGGTCAAGGGCCACATAGAATTTTAGCATGACAATCATGATGACATTAATATCCCTGAAACACATTTAAATGTCCACCTTAGGATAGAATAGCTCTTATCTTTATCTAATTACAAAATATTAAATGACATAAAGAAACTTTTTACCTAATTTGTTATGTTTTAAGCATTTTTGTTACCAGAGTGATATTTAAGTAGAAGGTACCTGTTTATAGATGCACTTTACAGAATGTTAATGTCTAATCTCTAATCATTAGAGTGACATTGTCTGTGTGACTGCACAGTGTTTAGGTACCTTTAACTGTTGTAACACAATTACATAACAATCACACAAGCACAAGGCTGAAAACATATCTGTGTCATCTGGCTGGTTGTCTCGTGCTGGATTGGCATGTACATTTCATCACAAACAGCTGGAACATAAGTAAGGGAATGCCAGATGTTTGAGCTTGAAAATTTTACCACCATAAATAACTTTAACCTGGAAGTCATCAGTATGATAAAATGTTTTTAGTTTCACATCTTTGAAGGCCTGTATACTTGAAAAACACAGATACATTTAATATACCATGAAATCAATAAAATGAGTGTCATGGCTATATAGAAACTTTTGTACTATTACTTAGTTTTTACTCTTAAAGCAGATTTAAGACTCCTTTAACGGGTATTATAAAGTGAAACTATATTGACAGGAATCAAAGACATCTTTAGAGCTCTGATAAGTTTTAGAAACAGTGTTAATGACCACAATGATAACTCAGTACATATCAGCTATAACCATCAATGTTAATGGTCTCAACTCACCAATCAAAAGAAATAGACTGGCAGAATGGGTCAAGAAGCAAGATCCAACAACATGTTGCATACAAGAAACACACCTAATTAGAAAAGAAACTCATAGACTGAAAATTAAAGGGTGGAAAACAATACTTCATGCAACGGGAACCTGAAAAAAAGGTCTGCTTCTTTTTCTTTACCATGTTGTTGTCTTCCAAGTGTCTTGATTCTGGATCACAGAGAGGCTATATTTGGTTGCCTGTCTTTACTCCAGCCTAGTGACTTTTAAATGGTCCTATAGCTAACTTGTTTCTTCTTTCTCAACAATCTCTTAAAATATTTCTCAATGAAGGGCTGGGGATTTAGCTCAGTGGTGCCGCTGCCTGCCTCGCAAGTGCAAGGTCCTGAGTTCGGTCCCCGGTACCAAAAAAAAAATTTCTCAATGAAAACAATAATTATTAAGCTTTTTTCCATCAGGAAACATTTTTGTGAATATATATATGAATGGCGGGAAATCTATGACAGTAAAGAGCCACACAATGCAAAATTTCCAGCACCAATGGATAAGAAGCTAAATGAACTACAGAAAATAATAATTCTTCGGTGTTTAAGACCAGATAAGGTAAAAGACAAATGTATTTTATTTGGGATCCCTATAATTTGCCACATATGAAGTACCAGTCTTCATGTGCCATATGACATTTCATTGATGGACCTCATATACAACAAAGGTCCTATAAGATTATTAGAGAGCTGAAAAGTTCCTATTTACCTAGTGGCATTACACCCATCATAAAGTCATAGTGCAGTAGATTATTGATGTCTTTATGTTGTTACTGGGATAAATAAACCTACTGAACTACCAGTCATATAAAAGTAGAGCAAAGGTCCAGAGTTCAATCCCCCGTACCACAAAAAGATAAATAAATAAAAAATAAAATAAAAGTAGAGCACATACAATTATGTATGGTATATAACACTTGATAATGATAAATGATTATGTACTATTTTATTTATAATGCTACATTTTATCATTATTTCATAATATATTCCTCCTTATTTAAAAAATATTAACTGTAAAACAGCCTCAGGCACATCCTCAAGGAGGTATTCCAGAAGGCAACATTATCATAGGAAATGATAGCTTCATGAATGTTATCAATCCTAAAGCCCTTCCAGTGGGACAAGATGAGGTAAAAGTCAGAGATATTAATAATTTTAATCCTGTGTAAAACTAGGCTAAAGTATGTTTATATCTTAATTTCTAACAAAAAGCAAATACATTAAATTTTTTTAAATAGAAAAAAGCTTAAAGCATTAGGATATAAAGGAAATATTTTTGTTCAGCTGTACAATGTGTAGTTTTAAGCTAAATGACATAAAGTAAAAGAAATTAAATTATAAAGAAAAATTACAGTATGTTACATGTGTAGAAGGCTATACCATTTGGGTTTCTTTAGACGCACTCTCTGATGTACACACAGTAAGAAACCAACTAATTCATTTCACAGAATGAATCCTAGTTGTTCAATAATGCATAACTCTATTGTTATTTGGTTCTTTGATTCCTATTTCAGATATCCTATTTAGGATTCATTGGGTTCCCTGGATCTGTGAGTTTCTTTTCTCAATTTGGGAATATTTTTAATTAACTTTTTGTTGTTTTTGTTGTTACTGCGGATCGAACTCA
Organism: Heterocephalus glaber; assembly: GCF_000247695.1. The sequence continues at coordinate 56,290 of NW_004624821.1, read as the reverse complement.
GGACCTTGTGCTTGTGAGGCAGGCATGGTGCCACTGAGCTAAATCCCTGGCCCTCAATTTGGGAATATTTTTGACCATTATTTTTTCAAATATTTTTTGCCATCCCACCTACAACTCCAATTACATATGCATTAGACTTCTTGAATAGTATGCCATGTAGATACTTTGTTAATTATATTTTAATCTTTTGTATCTCTGTGCGTCCATTTGGATAGTTCCCATTGCTGTCTTTGTGTTTCATTACAGTATCTAATCTGTTGTTAGTCCCATATAATTTATTTAAGTAATTTTATATTTAATTTTTAGAAATTTTATTTGATTCTTTTTATATATCCTATTTTCACTCAGGTGAAATTTTCCTTTAAATATTTGAGTACAGAGGCTACGGATTTAGCTCAGTGGTTCTGCTGCCTGCACAAGGACCGGAGTTTGATCCCTGGTAACAGCAACAACAACAACAAAAATCCATGAATATTTGAATACAGTTATGACTGTGTGAAAAAGTTGACTGCTGGGCCAGGGGTTTAGCTCAATGGTTCCGCTGCCTGCCTCGCAAGCACGAGGTCCAGAGTTCGATCCCTGGTACCCCCCCCCAAAAAAAATTGACTGCTAATTCCATCATGTCTAGATCCATTTCTACTGAATGATTTTACACTTGGTTATATATTATATTTTCCTGTTTGTAGGCATACTTAGTAATATTTTAATTGGATGTTGGACATTGTGAATGTTACATTGTTTGTGGTTCTGTTATCTTCCTATAAAGATTTTGTCCTGCTAGTTTGGGAGTTAGTATACAACACCTGTGGGCCAAATCCAGCCCATGACTTCTTTTGTCTAGCCCATAAGATAAAAATGTGTTTTACATTCTAGCCAGGTTGTTTTAAAAGGAAGAAAGAAAAAAGAATGTGCAGCAGAAATTGTATGTGTCCCACAAAGCCTAAAATATTTACTATCTGGCCCTCTATAGAAAAAGCTTGCCAAATCCTATGGCTATGTAGTTAAATTACCTAAGTTCAAATTGTTCCTTTTAAAGATAGTTAGGATCTATTAGGGATGGTCTAAAATAGCTTTTTCATTGGACAGGTTAACTCAGCTTTTAAAGTGTTGCCCTTCTGATCTTTACTGAATGCCTCAAGTGATCATCAAGGACTCTCCACTATGGTTATTCTTGGCCTTGTGTGGAGGTCTAGTAGTTCCCCAGGCCTCCAGCTCCCAGGTCCCTAGTCATTCTTTCCTTCACCTATTGCATGCACACAATATTTAGCAAAGATTCAGAAGTTTTGTTATGCATATTTCTGAGCTCTTTTCCTGATAAGTCTCTCCTAATTAGAGCTGTACAATTTCTAGTAGCCTTGGCCTCCTTAAACACTTTTTCTGGTCTTCCCAACTCAGCAACACTGTGCTGCTCTGCTTTCAGTCACTCTTCCCTGTTCCCCAGTCTGGAACATACCTCTGAGAAGAAAGCTGAGGAAATGATAAGATTTACTTTATTTCCTTTTTTATCAGGATCACAGTCCTACACTACCTACTGTTCAATGTCTGAAAATGGTTGTTTCACTAATATTGCCCCTTTTAAAAAATTGTTTATGGTAGGAAGATAAATCTGGTTCCCTTAACTCTGTCATAGCTAGAAGCAGAAGATGGTGGGAAAATCTTGTACATGTCACAATTCTATTAGTCAAATGTGCACAAAAATCTTTCCATGGGCATGATAAGTAAGATGATTATCACTTTTCATGTATCAGTATGATTATCATATTACAAAAGAAAAGGCCAGAGATTTAGCTCAGTGGTTCTGGTGCCTGCCTCGCAAGCACAAGGTCCCGAGTTCGATCCCTGGTACCAAAAAAAAACCAACAAAAGAAAAAAATATGATTCTAGTAATCTAATTCAGGGCCACTCTATGCCTGAACTACATACCAGCCCTTTTTATTTTTTATTTTGAGATAGGATCTTCCTAAATTGCTCAGGCTGGCCTGGAACTCAAAATCCTCCTGCCTTAGCCTCCCAAATAGCTGGGATTACAGGCCAGATGCAGCTGAAAAACAGCAAATGTTGAATAGTAAGAAAGACTCTATTCAAGACTATTGCAATAAGTAGGTATCAAGACTAACATAGTAGGAGAGAGAGATCAGGTTCAACTCCAAATACAGCCAAGATAGTTGGATATTTATCACCAAGGATGAGGGTTAGGGAAAATTACTGAGATATCAAGGATAGGAAGAATTCTTATTAAACTGACCTAACAGGATTCCTGTTCAAAGCAAACTAGGGTGATCATATATTATCTAGAAGGAGAGTGGGGAATGAAGAATTTGAATAAGAAGGTATTGAAAATGATTCTAATAAAACCAGGCATGGTGGTATGTGTCTATAATCAAAGTGACTGCAATCCTTCTTCCTTCTCTCCTTCTTTTCCCTCCTTCCCTTCTTTCTCCTTCCCTCCTTCCTCCCTTCCTTTCTTCCTTCTTATCATCCTCTCCACATTTTATGTTTCTAGTAACATTTCACAAACAGCATTATCTAATGGTTCATTCTATAACTGGTTAGGTTCAAATCAAGGCCTACATAATTATTTGACTCCTGCGTATTTCTCATTACTCTAACTCCTGAAAACTTTTATACATTGTCACAACTTATTTCATTCTTCCCTACCTAATAGGTGTGTGTGTGTGTGTGTGTGTGTGTGTGTGTCTGTTTTCCTCTCATTAGACGTGAGTCTCTTGAAGTCCAAAATAATGCTTTATTATTTTATCACCAATAAACTCCTGTGTTCATAGTGCACTGAAGAGTGAATAGTCTTGCATCTGGGAAATGCTTATCTATTTATACTCCACAGAATGTCTTCCTAGTGGTCAATGGAGTTGTTTCAGTATGACATGTTGGGTTATCCCTTTGCCTGGTATGCTTTGGAATCTATGCTTATACACTATAGCACTTACCTCACAGGAATATACAATAACAGTCTATTTGTTAGGGTCTCCCAATAGACTACGGGTTTCTTGAGGTCATGACCTATATCTTGTTTTGCTCTTATTAGAAGTCAGTAAATATCTACAAACTGAGTTGAATTACACTAAATTGAATTAAAGCCAGTATTATTGAGGATTCTCCAGAGAAATAAAATCCATATAGGGGTGTAGGCTGATTGAGTTAAAAAATTAGGTCATATGATTGTGGAGGCTGGCAAGTCTACAGGGTAGGCTGACAGACTAGAGACTCAGGAAAGACTTGATGCTGCTGCTGAAATCCAAATGCAGCCAGCCTTCTAGCAGAAGGCCTTTTTTCTGGGCTGCGAGTGTAGGTCAGTGGTAGAATACATGCTTACTATGTGTGAGGCACTGGGTGCAATCCTTAGGGCCCCCACCCCACCAAGTACCCTTTCTCATGGGGATTTTGTCCTTTTTTTCTCTCATAAGACCTTCAACTGATTATGTGAGGCCTACCCACATTATGGAGAGTATCAGCTTTACTGAAAGTCTATGGATTTAAATTGTTAGTCTCATCTAAAAAACAAACAAACCTTCACTGCAACATATAGAGTATTATTTGACTGAATGTCTGGGTATCATGGATTCAAAAGCTGTATTTGTCAGCTTTCCATGACTGTGATAAAATACTTGAAAAAACAATTTAAATGGAGGAAATATTTATTTTGCCTCATGATTTCAGAGGTTTTAATCCATGATCACTTGGCCTCATTACTGTGGGCCTATGACAAGGCAGAACATTATGGTGGGGAGGGGTGTGGGAGAGCAAATGTACTCACTTCATGGCAGCCCAGAAGCAAACGGTGGGGCGTGAGGGGCTGGGTATACCCTTCAAAGGCACACCCCCAGTACCTAATTCTTCCAGCTAGAACCTACCTCCCCAAAATTCCACCCCCTCCCAATAGCCCATTAAACTGTAAATCTCATAGTGGGCTAATCCATTGATGAGTTATCCATTAATGAGGACAGAGCCCTCATGAGTCAGTCAATTCCCAGAGGCCCTATCTCTGAACACTGCTGCATTGGGGACCAAGCCTTCAACACATGAGCTTTTGGGGGATATTTCATTTCCAAACCATAATACAGGCCATCTTTGCCTCATGTATATAGTAATCTAATAAGTGAAAACTTGTGTTTAAGTGTAGTTTTAATTTTAAAATTTTCTTATGAATATAATAATATTATATTAGTAGACTAAGCTGCTATAAAAAGGGTCCTAAAATATGGTAACTTCAATAAAATAAAAGTTAATTTCTCTCCTAACAGCCCAGAGGCAAATGATTAAGGACTAGTAGGGCCACTTCATTCTTGAGATCACTCAGAAGTTCAGGTTCTTCTTCTCATGCTAGAAAAGCCCCTTAGGGTGTGATACCCATCAGTAAGATTAGAACATGAACACTGCATCTGTGGAAGAAGGAATGTGCTGAAAGCAAACAGCTTCCTTATAAAATATGATCTGGAGGTTCCATATATAATTTCCATATATAATTTCTACTGGTATTCCTCTTGCCAAAACTTAGTCACATGTCCATATTAGCTGGAAGAAATGGAAAAACCATGGGGTTCTATTACCAAAAGGAGCTAAAGATGAAAGTCTGTAGTCTCTGCTATATTGAATGAGTTTGAGTCTTGTCATATGTTTAAGATCCATTGGTATTTCTTTTTCTGTAAGCAGTTCATCTCCTCTGCCCATTTTTTGTTTGGATCCTTGTCCTAACAACTTATAGATACTTCTTACATAAAAAGGAAATTACCTGGGTGTGGTAGCACACGCCTGTAATCCCAGCACTTGGGAGGCCGAGGAAGGAAGATTGCCTATGAATTTGAGGCTGGCCCAGGCTACATAGTAAATTTAAGGCCAGCCTGAACTATATACCAAGACCCTGTCTCAAAAAACCAAAACAAAAAAAAAAATTTTTTAAAGGAAATTAGTGCTTTCTCATACAATATGCTGCATACTTTTCTTGTCTGATAGATTAAAATTTTTTTTGTTTTTGTTTTTCAATAATAACCAAAGCTGTTGTGTGAAATAAAAATTACTCCAAAAGCCATATTCTTTTTCTACATCAGATAACTCCAGCTATAACAAATTATGTAACTGACAAATTAGGGAAAAAGTTTGTGGAGCCTCCACCATTTGATTTGGCGAAGAGTTATTTGGATTCCAACTGTACTACTCCCTTAATTTTTGTGCTGTCTCCAGGAGCAGATCCTATGGCCAGTAAGTACATATACTGTAAATTTTTAAAAATTACAAATAAAACATTTTGTTCAATGAGCATTTGTTATATGACTGTGAATCAGTAAGTAAGTTTGGTATTTATAGGGAAAGGTAACTAGAATTTTTTATGATAAAACACAGAAATTGTAAGGTATCTTTAGTAAGAAATGAAACCATTTTTTAATGCCCTTGTAGGCCTGCTGAAATTTGCAAATGATAAATCTATGACTGGAAATAAGTTTCAAGCTATTTCACTGGGACAGGGACAAGGACCAATTGCAACAAAAATGATTAAAGCAGCAGTAGAAGAAGGAACTTGGGTTTGCCTACAGAATTGTCACCTTGCTGTCTCCTGGATGCCCACGTTGGAAAAACTATGTGAAGATTTTTCCCCCAAAACCTGTAACTCATCCTTTAGGCTTTGGCTCACAAGTTATCCATCTCCAAAAGTATGTTTATTTTTTATAGAGTTCAGTGCATTCATTCAGCTGTCTGTTACATTGTGCATCTTGAGTTTTAGATGCTTCACCTTAGATATATTTAAAATATTTCTGGAGTCTTCTACTACACCCATTTTTAATCCACTAGTGTCTATATTTTAGGATCCATAATTGCTATCTTGCAAAATAATTTCCAATTATTTTGTCTTAGTTCCCAGTAACAATTCTACAGAATGGAGTAAAAATGACCAATGAACCTCCCACCGGTCTGCGGCTAAATCTTCTTCAATCATATCTCACTGATCCAGTTTCTGATGTTCACTTTTTTAAGGGATGCCCAGGAAAAGAACAGGTAATATTCAGCTTCTGGAACTCTTAAATTATGTTTTAATAGTTATTTAATAAGTTAACATAAAATTTTTGTGTGTTAATTTTTTAATTTTATGCATTTCCTAATGAGACAGAAATTGTTCCTGTTTTATTTATTATTTTACTCCCGATAGTTTCTGGTCTGCCTACTTACTACATAACAGATGTTGAAATAAATATTTTTCAATGAATGAATGTATTTTAGTTTATAAACCAAAGCACAATAGTATTTCTGATTAAGATCCAAGAATAGACATATATTTTTACATCATTTATTCATTCTTTCAACAAATATGTGTGTTAGGTACTATCCTAGGTACTAGGTACAAAGCAGTCAGAACAGAATGGACACAAGGAAATCTGCCTTCATGGGACTTAAATTCTAATGATAATATTTTAGCATATTAATAATGTTTTTCAGCATATTTATCTAAAATAATTTTGCTCATGGTATTGGGAACTTCAGGGAGTCCCAATAAATAGCACTCGTTTTCTCTATCTGAATTCTTTTTTTTTTTTTTTTTTTTTTTAATGGTACTGGGGATCAAACTTGGGTCCTTACACTTGTGCAGCAGGCTGCAAAAGCACTGAGCTAAATCCCTGGCCCTCTATCTGAATTCTTACCAGTTAAGAAACAGGAAAAAGTATATATGTGGGAGATGCTAATTCTAACCACAATTGTTGATATAGGTTAGGTTGGAAGATGAAGCTTTTATCTGTGAACAAAAGGGTTGCATATTACTGAAACCCAGAATTAAGATTTATCCACCTAAAGGAATAAAGGAAAACTTAGTTCCCTGCAAGAAGCTCACTTCTAAGAGAGAGAAGGGAGAAGCTCAGCCAAGCCGGTCTGGTTAATTTTTCGCAAATTTACCCTCTCTTCTCTGCAAGTTAAGTATAAGAATGGAGAAAAATTAGGAGTGATATTAGTTGAGGTTTCTCCACATGGAAGAAAAAAGTACTAGGGAAAAATCATCTCCCTTCCCTCATCCCCACGTATACTATTTCTCATATTTGCCTATTTGAGCTAGAAAAAGAGTGACATTAAAGACAAAATAAGGGAAGTCAGATCCTTCTGCTTAACAGTGTGCTCCTACTTCTGCATAATAATTTCATTTATAATTTTAGAAGAAAGAGGGAATACTTTGTAGTTTAGAGAGATTAGTAAAATGGAGAAGGTACTGTAGTTTTTGATTCCCCATCCAGAGTTTGAACCTCTGCAATTAAAGAAACAAAGAATTATAAACAGCTCAGAGTTCAGATGGCTCGAGTAAAAATGATGCTGTATAGCCAGATATGGTGGCTGAGGCAGGAACTGTGAGTTCGAGGCCAGCCTGAACTACATAGTGAAACCCTATCTCAAACAAAACAAAACAAAAAAATGGTGCCGTGTTGGAGAGGAAGCACTCTGTATCGTAATATTGAGCAAACAATGTTGATTACCCAAATATTAGGATCTGAGTGACATCCAAAGTTAGCACCCCTCCCGTATGCCAGAATTTTATGATAAACAGTGGCAATAGGTAAGGCTTCACCAAGCAGCTACTTGGTAGTAAAAACAAATAGAAGCTTAGGCAAGATAAGAAAAAGAGTGTAAATGCCCTATGACATCAGTTCTCAGTGTACCTTAGATCTACCCAGGACTTGTATAGACACATCTTGCTGGGCCTTACTCCCAGAGTTTCTAATTCAGTAGGCCTGGAGTGGGGCTTAAACCTTTAAGTTCTAATTCTCAGGTGAAACTGCTGCTGCTGATCCTGGAAAACTTGCAAAACCTTGGTCTTAGGACTTCTAGGCATATATCAATTTCCTTTGGAGGTTCCCAGAATAGCTGGGATGCCTTGCTAATTTCTGAAAATTGGGCCCATAATAATTTGAACTATCATCATTTGTCCATTAAAAAGCAAATATGATCTCTATGGTCACGGGTTGTTGATATCTTGAGTATTTCAATTATCTGGCAGTGATAATAATTGTCAATTTACATATCTGTCTCCTATACTGTTATATCTTCCTAAAAACAGAGATACATTTCCATGTCTTTATTCATTAAATAGTCACTAAATACCTACTACATACAAGGCACTCTTCTAGGAACTGGTAATATGGCACTAAACATGTAAACATACAAAAACATGTAAAAATCTCTGTCTTCATGGGATTTACATTTCCATGAAGGAAACCCATAGAAGGCAAACTCAACCATAACCCCTGAAACCCTGGAGGACTTTTTAAAGCTACAGATGTCACTGCCCTACTCGTAAGATTCTGAAGTAGGGACTCAAGAACTAGTATACATATAGCACATCACAGACCATGACCAGGAAGGATTTATCCCTGGGATGCAAGGGTGCTTCAACTTATAAAAATCAATTGATGCATACACAATAACAAGATGAAGGATACAAATATCACATGATTATTTCAATAGATGCAGAAAAGAGCTGGGCATGGTGGCACATGCCTGTAATCCCAACATGTGGGAGGCTGAAGCAGAAGGATCATGAGTTTGAGGCCACCCTAGGCTACATAGTGAGTTCAGGGTCAGCCTGGACTACATAGCAAGATTTCATCTCAAAAAAAAAAAGATTCTAGATATAGAAAAAAATTGACAAAATTTAATATTCGTAGCTGGACATAGTGGTGCACACTTGTAATCCCAGAACCTTGGGACCCTGAGGCAGGAAAATCACAAATTCCAGCCCAGCCTGGGAAATTTAGTGACTTTGCAAGACCTTGTCTCAAAATAGAACAATCTTTAAAAAGGGCTGAGGATGTAGCTTAGTGCAAAGGCTCTGGGTTGTACCCCAGTACTACTAAATAAAAAATAAATAAATAAAATTCATGATAAAAAACTCTCAACAAATAAGGAATAAAAGAAAATTATCTTTAGCCAGGCATGGTAGTACACAACTGTAATCTCAGAACTCCAGAGGCTCAGGCAGGAGGATTGCTTCGAGTTCAAGGCCAGACTAGACACAAAATGAGTTCAAGGGCTGGGGATTTAGCTCAGTGGTTTCGTTGCCTGCTACACAAGTGCAAGGACCTGAGTTCGATCCCTGGCACCCAAAAAAAAAACAACAAACCAAAGTGAGTTCAAGGTTACTCTGGGCTACATAGTGAGACCCTATCTCAAAAACCAAAGAAAAAGAAAATTATCTCAACATTTAAAAGGCCATATATGAAAAATCTACAGGTAATATCATGCTTAAAAAGTGAAAAAACTGGAAGCTTTTCCTCTAGCATAGGGAAGAAGGCAAGTTTGTCTGCTCCTGTCACTCAACAATTAGGCAAGAGAAAGAAACAAAAGGAATCCACATCACAACAGAAAAAGTTTTCATATATTTAGGAAACTCTAAAAACTCCATAAAAGAACTACTATAACTAACCAACAAGTTCAGTAAAGTTGCAGGGCACAAAATCACCTACAATCATCAGTTGTACTTTTATACACCAACAACAGACTATCTGAAAAAGAAATTAGGAAAATACCCCAGTTTAAAATAGTCCCAAAAAGAATAAAATACTTAGGAATAAACTTAACTAAGGAGATGAAAGATTTGTACACGGAAAATTACACAGAATTGATTAAAAAAAAAAAAACTAAAGAAGACACACACATGGAAAACACACCTGTGATAGTTAACTGTGGTGTCAACTTGATTAAGAAATGCCTGATTAGTTTAGCACAGTTTTGGATATGTCTGGATGATGGACTTCAGAAAGAGGGAAGACCCACCCTGAGTATGTGTAGGCTGGATGGAATAAAAAGGTAAAGAAGAAGGAAGTCTCACTTCTGCTTCTCCAGAGGTCCGGTCTTCACTATTACCTTTGGACATCCATCTCCAGGCTTCCAGCACACTCTTCAGCCTCCCAGTGCAGACCCTCCAGCTTCCTAATACAGATCACATTGGACTCTGCAGTGAGCTTCAAGTCTTTGACCCTTGACTGGATCCTCCAGCTCTCATCATGCAGACTCCTGTTTTGCACACTTCCACACCTGATTCTGCAGGCAGTCATTGTAAGCCTACCTTGTAAATCCTTATATATTTTTGCCAGGTGTGATGGTGCACATCTGTAATCCCAGCACTTGGGAGGCTGAGGCAGGAGGATTGCTATGAGTTCGAGGCCGGCCTGGGCTATATAGAGAGTTTGAGGCCAGCCTAAACTACAGAGTGAGACCCTGTCTCAAAAAAATTCATGTATATTTTATATTAAATCTGTTCCTTTAGTGAACCCTAACTGATGCAACATCACACGTTCATGAACTAGAAGATATAATTTTAAAATGTCCAAACTTGCAAAACTTATCTATAGACTCAGTGCAATCTCTATCAAAATCCCAGTGATATTTTCCACAGAAATAGAAAAATAATTCTGTAATTCATATGAAACCACAAGAGACCCCAAATAGCCATATTATTGAAAAAGAATAAACAGGAGACAACATGCATCCTAATTTCAAAATGTGCTACAAAGCTACAGTAATTGAAGCAGTATGACACTGGCATAACGACCAATGACACAGAACAGGAAGCCCAGAAATCAACTCACACATCACTGAATCTTCGATACTAGTGTCAAGATTACACAGTGGAGAAAGAATGGCCTCTTCATCAAATGGTGCTAGGGAAACTGGATTTCCTATGCAAAAGGATAGAATTAGACCCCTTACCTTAAACTCTACACAAAAATCAAGTAAAAATGGATTAAAGATCTAAATATAAGACCTGAAACTGTAGTTCTAGAAGAAAACAGAAGAGAAGCTTCATGACACTGCTCTTGAAAATAATTTTATGGAAATGACATTAAAAGCATAGACAACAAAAGCAAAAATTGATAAATGGAACTAAATCAGACTAAAAAGCTTTGGCACAGCAAAGGAAACAATCAATAGAGTGAAAGGCAACTTATGGAAGGGGAAAGAATATTTGAAAACCATATATTAGATAAGGGGTTAATTTCCAAAATATACAGGAAACTCAAACTGAATAGAAAAAAATAATAATGTGATTTTAAAATAGACTAAAGACTTAAATGGATATTTCTTTAAAAAAAGACATATAAATGGCCAACACATATTTTAAAAGGTGCTTGTCATGATTTGGATAAAAACTGTTCCCCAGAATACTCAAGTGTTCAGAGGTAGGGCTTTTGAAAGGCAGTTAGATCATGGGCATGATAATGAGTTTATAGCTGAATGGGCTCTGTGGAGCTGGTGCATGGTTGGGGAAATAGGTCACTGGGGACATGCCTTTGAAGGGTATGTCTTCCCAAGCTCTTTCCTTCTCAGTCTGCTTCTTGGCTGCCATAAGTTGAGAAGATTTCCTCTGCCATACTCTTCCATCATGTTTCTGCCTTGGAGCCAGCTGACCATAGATTGAAACCTCTGAAAACTGTGAGACAAGATAATCTTTTTCTCCTTCAAGTATTTTGTCTCAGCAATAGAAATGTGACTAATACTATGATTAACACAAGTCACCAGAGAAGTGCAAATCAGAACCACCATGAGATATATCATACTTTCTAGGATAGCTACTATAAAAAACAAACCAATACGAGTTGGTGAGGATGTGAAGAAATTGGAACATTTGTAGAGTATCACAGTACAATGTACAATGGTACGCCCACTAAGGAAAACAGTATGGAGATTCTTAAAAAGTTAAAAATAGAACTACTATATGATCTAACAATCCCACTTATGGATATTTATCCCCAAAAGTTGCAATCAGTATCCCAAAGAGTTTTTAGTACTCCATTATTCATTGCAGCACAATAATCATGATATGAAACAAGTTAAATGCCCATTAGTGGAAGAATGGATAAAGAAAATGGGGTATGTACAGACTTAAAAAAGAAAGAAATCTTGCCACATGCAACAGCATAGGTGAAACTTGGGCACACTGTGTTAAGTAAATTAAACCAGTCACCAAAGGAGAAATACTGTATGATTCCACTTATATAAGCATTCTAAAATAGTCAAATTCATAGAATCAGAAGGTGTAATTGTGGTTACCAGAAGCTGTAGGGAAAGGAAATGGAAAGTTACATATTAATGGGCATAAAGAATCAATTATATAAGATGAAGTTCTAGAGATCCACTATAAAACATTGTCCCTACAATTAACAGTACAATAGTGTACACTTAAAAATGTGCTAAAAGGGTAGATTTCACGTTAAATGTTTTACCATAATAAAGTAAAATCATTTCAAAACAAGATCAAAACATTTAAAAAGAACTAGTATAGGTCCGGGGATTTACCTCAGTGGTGTCACACCTGCCTCACAAGCACAAGGTCCTGAGTTCAATCCCCAGTACTGGAAAAAAAAAATAAAGAACTAGTATAAATAATCAAATAACAAAAGAAAGTGACGTATTTGACTATGTTGAAAAACACTGCTCTCAATAGCCATGACAGTATTGTGAACTATAGAAAGACAAAGATGAAAGGAAAGAAAAGGAACATACATTTATTGAGCATCAGCAGCGTGATGGCTTGTGTCTAGATGTCCCCCCAAAGGGTTATAGGTGGGGTTTTTCAGAGGTGGCTGGATCTAGAGTGTGTGATGCTGGGATTAAGAGTGTGTGGTTACTAAATTAGCCCACTGATTGGTTTGGCATAGTTCTGGGAGTGTTAATGGGAAGGTTCCCCCAAGTGTGAATGCTACCTGCTCTGGTAGCCTGGATAGGAATATAAGGGACAGAAAAAGGGCTGCTGTGGTTTCTTGATGCTTCTTCACTACTTTGCTGTTTTGCTGCCTTCTGTCCACCATGAACTGTTTCTCCTCTGTGATACCCCTCTGGCATGCCACCTTGCCTTGGAGCCAGCCAACTATGAAATGAAACCTCTGTAAACTGTGAGCTAAATAAACCTTTCCTCCTTTAACTTTAGGTGTTGGGTATTTTATCTCAGCAATGAGAAAATTAAGACAAGCAGGTAGTTTAAATATATGAGCCTCAAAACAACACCATTAAGTATTACCACACTCCCATTTTTAAAATAATATATAAATCTGCATGTCTTAGTTACTCTTTTGTTGCTGGAGCAAAATATCTGACACCCACAAGTTAAAGGAGGAAAGGTTTATTTTAGCTCACACTTTGTAGAGGTTTCAGTCCATAGTAGGCTGACTCCAAGGTAGGGTGGCATTGGCAGAAGGGGATGACAGAGGAGAAACAGTCCATGGCAGGGTAGGCAGGAGATAGGAAGTAGCAAGCCTGCCTTCCTTCTTTCCCTTTATATTCCATCCAGACTACAAGCCTATTGCCTGGTGCCACCCACACCCAGGGTGGGCCTTTCCATTACCTACACACAGAACTATGCTAAACTAATAAGACTAATATAATTATCACATACTCATAATCCAGTATCACACAGCCATGATTCAGCCATCTCCCAAAAGCCCCACCTATGAGCACATGAGGCTTTGGGGAAACTCTAGATATAAGCCATAATACCCACCTTCATTCTAATCTTTCTCTCAAATTCTGCTTTTGAAGAGATCCAATCTAAATAAAGACCAAAGACAGAAGCATATGCAACTATTTAGTTTTCCAAAACTTTAATGATGATCCCTATCTTAAGAAAACCCATTATGTTGGCAGGTATGGTGGCACATGCTTGTAATCCCAGCACTTGGGAGGCTGAGGCAGGAGGACTACTGTGAGTTCGAGGTCATCTTGGGCTACATAGTGAGTTCGAAGTCATCCTAAACTGCATAGTGAGACCTCGTTTCAAAAAAAGAAAAGTCATTATGTAAAAATACAGTATTTGGAAAATATGTGTAAATTAAGTAATTGCTGTCATTGCCAAAGGTTCTTCTCTTATCAAATGCTTTTACCACACTAGTGATCTAGCATATTTAAAATATACTTTGATTTATGTACAGCATTTCAATAAGATGTTGCCTACTTGCATTTTAACTTTTTTTTTTAGTCAGAATCTTGCTATATTCCCCAGGTTATGTTGTTCCTGTGCAGCTGAGACAATAGGCACATGCTGCTATGTCCAGTTTACATTTTAATAAAAAAGTAAAAAGGTAGGTGTGGTGACTCAGGCCTGTAGTCCTCACCATTCCAAAGACTGGGCAGGCAGATCACTTGAGCCCAAGAATTTGAGGTTAGCCTAGGCAACAGAGTGAGACTCTGTCTCAAAATAATAAAATTTAAATTAAAACAAATAAATTACTACTGCATTACATAAAAGTAGCTGGATTTGGAACTATGTTTGAGGTGGTCTAACTTAAAATACATATCATAGTGTATTTGAAATTTATCTGGAGGGCCCTTAAAGAGATGGGCAGCCATCCTCCAGAATGCTGACACAGGTCTAGTGAAAGGCCGTGTGACAACTATATTAAAGGCTGTGTGAAGCTGTTATAGGTAGATCAAATAAACAATGGTTTCAAAATGATCTCCAAATGAAAAGTAATAAAATAAGGAATTACATAGAAGGATTTTTTTTCTTCAAGACAGGGTCTCACTTTTGTAGTTCAGGTTTGGCCTTGAATTGACTATGTAGCCCCAGCTGGCCTCAAACTCTCAGCAATCCTCCTGCTGTCTCGTGATTGCTGAGATTATAGGCATATGCCATATATTGGAATTTATTCATATCCTAATGACTAATCATCCTCCTTACAGTCTCAGGTATATTCCAGCAAGTGTATAGGATACCATTTGAGTATTGAATTTGTAAATATCTATGAATAATACAAAGGTATTACTAGCCTATACTTTGGTAAAATGGTAATATTGAATTTTAATAAAGCTTAATATTACTGTGGCTTGTCTAGCTTTGGAGACTTAAATTAAGTCATTAGATGCTTTTTTTAGTAAATATTACTTTAGAAGTTTGCAAAGACATAGAATCTTGTAATGAAAAAGATCATCTATTCCTCTCATTTTACTAATGGAAATCTGATCAGAATTTTTTCTAATTTTTACATTAAAGGCATGGGAGAAGTTGCTGTTTGGAGTTTGTTTTTTTCATGCCCTTGTACAAGAGAGAAAAAAATTTGGTCCTCTTGGTTGGAATATCCCATATGGATTTAATGAATCCGATTTACGCATCAGTATCCGGCAACTACAGGTAAAATTGGGGGAAAACTAACATTTATGAAGGATCACTATTTACCAGGCCCTAGGCAAGTGCTTTTGTCAGAGTAAATGATTCAGTTCTTCCAACGCCCCCAGTAGATAGTTGTAATAACTGTGGTTTATAAAGTTCCATCTGAATTCTTTCTGCTGCAAGTAATGGGAAACCTGACTTGGACTGGCTATGCAATAATGAAATTTATTATCTCATACAAAAAGAGATGCAGGGACAGGGATGTAGTTCAGTGGCGGCACATCTGCCTTGCAAGCGC
The DNA here is from genome assembly GCF_000247695.1 of Heterocephalus glaber. The sequence goes on along the minus strand of NW_004624821.1, from coordinate 40,901 downwards.
AAGATCCCGAGTTTGATCCCTGGTACAAAAAAAAAAAGATCCAGGTGCAGAAAAAGGACAAGCTCTGGGGTTGGTTGATTCAGCAACAGTGCTGTCAAGGACCTTGATCCTTTCTGCCTTTTTGCAGTGCCTTTCTCAGTGTTGGCTTTATATGGTTCCTGTCTTCTACTCTCCTCCTCCACTCAGTCAACTCTGTAATTTAGATCTATCACTCAACAGAAGGAAGCTGCCTACTTTAAGCAGAAAAGTGATTTACTGAAAAGGTATTGGGTAGCTCTCAGAATCACCAAGATAGCTGGAGAACCAGGCTCAAAGGAAAGGTATCCAGAGTTATATCCATAATTACTCCACGTTCTGTTACAGCAGCATCTCTACCCTCTCTGAATATTAGAAATAGTAGCCTGCAGGCTGGGGATTTAGCTCAGTGGTTCCGCTGCCTGCCTTGCAAGTGCAAGGTCCCGAGTTTGATCCTTGGTACAAAAAAAGAAAGAAAGAAAGAGAGAGAGAGAGAGAGAGAAAGAGAAGGAAGGAAGGAAGGAAGGGTAGCCTACATATCTGTCTCACAAACTGTGGTTCACTCCAGACCTTCTGATGGATGTCATGACCATATCCAAAGAGTTTTTGCTCTGCTTCTTTGTATCCTATCTCCCCAGTTAGATCAGGGTGGATACATACATCTGAGTAGCCAAGCCCAGGTCACAGGCAGAGGGTTTAGCTGTAAAAGGAGCTTGGAAAACTGAGTGCCAGGTTTTTCACACAACCCCAGAATATATTTTTATTCTCTTCTTCTGTACTGAAAAACTTTTATGAAATGTGATCTCTTGAAGGCAAAAGGAAAGTGTTGATAAAGGCATATTAAGTGGTATTATGTTTCAATTGGGTGAATTTTTCTAAGACCACAAGTTTTGTGTGTGTGTGTGTGTGTGTGTGTTTGTGTGTGTGATTTTTGTTTTTGTTTTTTGGCAGTACCCGGAATTGAACCCAGGGGCCTTGTGTATGCCAGGCAAGCATTTGACCCTTAAGCAACATCCCCAGGCCAATATCCATAATTTCTATAAAACAATCTTGCAATGTTTAAATGAAGTTTGGTTTTAAATACAATTAAACATTTATAGTCTGTGGGCTCAAGGTGAAGCTACAGGTAGAGTGTTTGCCTAGCATGTGTGAAGCCCTACATTTGATCCCCAGCACAGAGAGGCAAAGAGATGAAGGGAAGGAGGGAAAAAGGAAGAAAGGAAGGGAAGGAGTTATTGATATTTTATCAACTCTGAAAAATAACAGCAGAAATCTTAACTGGAAGGGCCGGGGATTTAGCTCAGTGGTGCCGCTGCCTGCCTCGCAAGCACAAGGTCCTGAGTTTGATCCCCGGTACCGCAAAAAAACCCCACAAAACTTAACTGGAATGAGTTTGTTAACTTGAAAACTTTTACAAAAAATGTTGAAATTGGGCTGGGGATGATTACTAGTATCGAAGGAAAAAAAAGTTGAAATTAGTGTTTATGGAACTGTAGTTATATGATGAAATAACATTGATTTTATTTCATTAAATTTTGTATTGTATTAGTACATGTTTGCAGTTTACAGTCATCTTAGGGAGTGGTTACGTTTATGTATAACAGCTTGTTTATTTATTTATTTTTTTGGTACCGGAGATTGAACTTAGGACCTTCCGGTTGCGAGGCAGGCGGTGGAACCACTGAGCTGAATCCCTGGCCCGTTTGTTTATTTTTTAATCCCCTTCCCTCTTCCTCCCTCCTCCTCCAATTTCCCTATCCCATTTTTCATCCTTGTTGATACTATTAATCTTAGCGCATGCTATAGCATATAATGTTTGTATTAATTGAGGTTATTAGGTTCCTATACATGACATATCTATTCTACTTATTCCTCCTTTCTCCTCTGGAGAATTTAGAAAAAATTTTTTTCAATTTTTATACCATTTCTGCTTTAATTTCTGCACTATTAGCTAAATTTTAGAAACAGAAGAGCTCTCTATCAATCATTAACATACCATCTCAATACACATACTACCTAAAATTTCTGTACATTGGGTAAAGTATAGGATCTAGAACTGAAAGAAATACATTCAGGTTTTCACGTACTTCATATTTTCCTGACTATATTCTGCTCTTCAGCATTACTGGGAGATGAGTAAGACAATGTGCAACTATGTAAATAAGTTGCTTTATGACTATTATTCTGGTAATAAGGAAACTAGAAACAATGTGTATTGCCTATCAGTGGAACTGTGTCATAAAGTATGAACTAGATGCTGCCACTAAGGTTTGAAATTGTTTTTATCACATCATGAAAAGTGCCTAAACCAAACACCAGATTCTCAGCCTTGCCACTAATAGCATTTGAGGCTGGGAACACCACTGTTTTGCAGCATCACAAGCCTCTACCCAAGTAGATGCCAGTAGCACCCCACACTCTACCACAGTTGTGACTATCCAAATTATCTTTAGACCTTGCTAAATGTCCCCTCAGGGACAAAATAGACTCCAGCTTATCCAAAAACAAGGTTGATCCAAATTCACATCTTAAAAATATTTGGATTTCCATGTCATCTATTTCTGGGGTCTTTTCTTTTTGCAGTGCTAGGGATTGAACTCATGGTCTTGCACATGCTAGGCAAATGTTCTACCACTGAGCTATATACCCCCATCCCATTCCATGTCATCTGTTTTTATTAAATGTTTTTCTCATTAAGGAAACAATATGTATTTATTTCAGAAAAAAAAAGAGAAATGCAGATAAACAAATTCAAAAGATGACATTAAATTCCAGGTACTCAATGACAACCTATGATGATAAAACTTTCAGCCCCTTTCTGTGTAAATAGATAAGTAGTGCCACCTTAACATGGAAATAAAGTAAAAGAAATAAAGGTTTTTCTTTTTTCATTTTCCTTTGTTTCAGCTATTTATAAATGAATATGATACAGTTCCATTTGAAGCTATCTCTTACCTGACTGGAGAGTGTAATTATGGAGGAAGAGTAACAGATGATTGGGATAGACGCCTCCTGTTAACCATGCTGGCTGACTTTTACAACATACACATAACTGAAAACCCTCATTATAAGTTTTCTCCCAGTGGAAACTATTTTGCACCTCCCAAGGGCACTTATGAGGACTATATTGAATTCATTAAGGTAATTAGTATCACTGAAAATAGGGTTTGATTAATGGGAGATTTTTCAAAAAACAAATCACATGGGCCAGGGATTTAGCTCAGTGGTGCTGCTGCCTCCCTCGCAAGCGCAAGGTCCTGAGTTTGATCCCTGGTACCAAAAAAAAAAAAAAAAAAATCACAAAATGTCCCCTTCCAACTATACGCTTAGACAAGCATTGTGGCTTCAGTAGACTTTCACTGTTTTTCTTTTCTAATTGTTACTGAAAATTATAAAAAGTTTGACTCTTCTGTTGTTTGATATTGCTTCATAACCCTTTTTTGTTGTTGTTGTGCACATATCTGCCCTATAAATTAATGCTTTATAAGACGGGAAAAGACACCCTTTCCTCTGTCTGCTCATGTTATTGGCTGGGGCTTATAAACTAAACATAAAATATAGATTAGCAGGAGAAAAGCCAGACAGTTTGTTTTGATGATAGTATTTTTAGTGCTCAGAAGCTTCACAGAAAAGAAGTGAGAAACAAAAAGAGGCAGTTGTGCTTGGGAGTTTATATACCATTTAAATAAAGGGTGGTAGATTGTGGAGAATTAATTTAAAAAGGAAAAGTGGCTTGGGCTTTTAGGGCAATAAATTGTGAGAAAGTAATTAAGACACACATGGAGGAAACTAATGGAAGGTAAGGGTTATCTTAGTAAGATCTCTTGTGCAGACTCTTCCCAGTGCCAGCTTTCAGTGATAAAAGATTGCTGACCCCATCCTGGTACAGAAGAGGAGGAAAATGTATGCTTAGCTTTCAGGCAGAAAAGGAGAGAACTCCGTATCTACTGATTGTTTGTTTGTTTGTTTTTTGAGACAGGGTCTCACTATGTAGTTCAGGCTGGCCTTGAACTCACTATGTAGCCCAAGCTGGCCTTGAACTCGAGGTGACCCTCCTGCCTCAGTCTCCCAAGTGCTAGGATTACAGACATGCACCACCATACCTGGCCCATCTATTGATTTTAAATTGCTTTCAGCTCAAAACAATCCTCATGCTAAAGTGGCATATTTGGGGGTGGCAAATCCTGACTCTCTTCCATATCTAGTTAAGAGGTGATGTATGGGGCCGGGGATTTAGCTCAGTGGTTCTGCCACCTGCCTTGCAAGCACAAGGACCCGAGTTAGATCCCTGGTACCAAAAAAAAAAAAAAAAACTACAAAAAATAAGAAGGGGCAGAGAGGCAGCTCAGTGTGAA
>NW_004624820.1:9809080-9831782 GCF_000247695.1 Heterocephalus glaber | reverse complement strand
CCTATTTTTTGAAAATGAATTCTTTTTAAGAAATATCTTTCTCGATTTATAGCAAATTCAATTTGTCTTAGAATTCTTAGTTCAGTACCTACACTTCCAGCAAGGTCTCTTTTGGCTTTAGTATTTGGCTAATTCTGATAAATTCATGATGAATGTTATTGCCCCCTGGAGACTAATCGCTTTTGTTCAATTTGTATAAAAATACTCAATCCAGAATTGTTGGATATCTTATACAAGTCAATAGAACTGACGAGGTAGGCAGAAGTCTGAGTATGCCACAAAGCTTTTCAGTCTTCCAGGCCTGATGGTAATAGTATTTATATCATCTAGAATCTGAGATTCCTATGAATTGGAGTTCATGTGGGTGATAGGCATGGTTAGGCCCCATCTGTGCAGTAACCAGCCATGCCTACAGGGAGCATGCTGGTGGTTGTCAGGACAGGTTGTGCTGTGGCAGGAAACACAGGGGGTGGAAATAAATTGTCCATCATATAAAGGAATTTGTCATATCTATTATCTCCAATATCAATAACAATATACTGTAGTAATCAAATTGACTTGATCCAGTTAATATTCTTCCCTTTTCCTTCATAGATAGAAGGTCTACTGTTTTGGTTATGTGAGTTTTGACCTAAAATAGAAGTATCTCAAAAAGTAAGTTCCTTTTAGTAGATTTAAAATAAGACTCTGTCAGTCTTAAACTTGGTATTTAAAAAATCTAAATTATGCCAAATAATGAGAGAACTTGTTTTCTGGGGGTGGTGTAAAATTTGAATCTTTCCAAGTATGAAGACTTGGTTTAAGTAAGATAAGAGATTTGGGTAAGCAAACAAGTGTAAGAAAAACATGATTGATGGGACATATCATCATCATTTGCAATTTCACTAAAATCATCAAGAACAGTACCATTGCCATTCTTTTTTTTGGTACTGGGGATCAAACTCAGGACCTTGAGCTTGCCAGGCAGGCACTGTGCTGCTGAGCTACATCCCTGGCCCAGCCATGTTCATTCTTTTTTTTTTTTTTTGGTACTGGGGATCAAACTCAGGACCTTGAGCTTGCCAGGCAGGCACTGTGCTGCTGAGCTACATCCCTGGCCCAGCCATGTTCATTCTTTTTTTTTTTTTTTGGTACTGGGGATTGAACTCAGGACCTTGCACTTGCAAGGCAGGTGGTGGAACCACTGAGCTAAATCCCCAGCCCCCATGTTCTTTAAGAAGATATACCAACTCAAATTCCAAATAGCCCAGATTTTTTTTTTTGGCAGTATTTGGGATTAAACCCAGGTCTTTACACTGAGCTACATACCCAACCCTTTTACTTTTCAAATTTTGAGACAGGGTCTTGCTAAATTGCCCAAGTAGGGCTTGAACTTGTGATCTTCCTGCCTCAACCTCCCAGGGTGCTGGGATTACAGGTGTGTGCCACCATGGTTGGCTTCCCTCAGACAACTTTGAAAAAGATCTATTATATAAAGGCATTTGAGAATATAAGAAATATGGTTTTAAAAAAGAGTCAGTAGAAGGAAGAGCTGTTAGAGGGGTTTTTGTGTTCATGCACTTGGTTGTTGACTTAGTTGAAGATGAATATTACCAAAATTTTTTTTAACATCCGCATGAATGTATCCTCAGAAGGTGTCAGTACATATTTGAGATTGAGATTAAGAGTTTTCTCCCTGAAGTTTTGTGAGACAGGATGTGTTTAATAGTACCTGACAGGGTCCTTTTTACAGAGGCTGAAGAGTCTTACAATAGACTCTGAAGTCCCTTACAATAATAGAAGATGAACTCATCTGGTTTTTCCTTGTATTCATTCACTCTTTTGTCTCCTGGGAGCTTGGTGTTAGGAAAGAATGTAGAGACCATTGTTAAGATAGTTTTATCTGTTCTGCAGGCAGTGAATACCATCTCAAAGCACTGGGCCAGTCTTATTGATAGGAATTGTACTTCCATAGAGTCTAAAACAAATAAACAAACAAACAAAAACAAAATCCACAAGAGGAAAGACATATACACTTTGTATAATAGTTTTCAACCAAGAAACATTTTTAATAGTAATACCAATGTTTACCAAATATAATAAAAGAAAAACCAGTTTGCTTATAAAATGAGTTTAGTTTATCAGAAAACTATAAGAGAAGAAATGTGCCTGACAAAAAAATTAGAAGAGCCATGGTTAAAGACCTGATGACCTTTCACAATTGACAAAGAAATTAAACTATTTCTTGAAGCATCTAATAATTTAACATTAGAATTGTGATTGATAATGCTACCCTATGTATCAAACTTGTGGTTCTGTAAATGAGGAATGAAGTTATGAACCAAAGAAAGAAGTTAGGAGAGTTTTATTAGAAATAAGGAGATGAAGAATAGCTTCTGGATTTCTAGGAGGGGTCTTGAGTGGGTTGCTGCTGAGGCTTTTTGTCAGGGGTAATTTACACAGCAAAATCACAACACAGGTACAGTGTGGGTCAAACTACAATTAAACTGTAGGATTACAAGTATAGCTGCTTAGCTAACGTTGATCTAATAGGGAAGTGAGTCACATAGCAAGGGTATGTGGTGAGCATCTTTCATCATTAACTTCAGCTTATCTATAACTTCTCATGTAGGAAGAACAAAGCCACTCCAGGAAAGGGAGGGGAGTATGGGTCCAGATGTTCTGGTCACCCATCTATGCACTTGATGCCTATCTGGGCTCACTGAGCTGTGTGGTGCTAATCACAGTACAATCTCAAACTGCCTGGGCTGGCCTTGAACTAGCAGTGATCCTCCTGCCTCAGTCCCCCATATCTCCTTCATTTTATTGCTCAAGGCTGCTAGTTTAGGGTGTAAGAAAACCAATTTAGGAATTCAAATGTTCCCCATTTTTCTAAGCACTTGTAAGGTGAGGAACCAGAATGATCTAGCTGGAGTACTACATGTTGCTTTCTCTCCAAATACTTCCTTCTTCCTTGAATTTCCTTTCTTATTTTAGCAAAGGCTTCCCTTTCCCTGAAATTATAATTTTTTTTTTTTTTTGGTACTGGGGATCGAAATTGGGACCTTGAGCTTGCAGGCAGGTGCCGGAACCACTGAGCTAAATCCCACCCAAAATTACAACTTTTTATGTGAACTGATGGGATCTATATTTTGGATATTTTACCACATCAGGAGGTAGCTTCCTCAGCTTTCACTCGAAGGCTGGTTCCCTCCCACTGAGTCTCAGGTTTATCCTGCATGTTTGCAGAATGATTGTGAGTAGGTTCAAGACACCGAGTGATGGCCCTTATGCTTGTTTTCTTGGATGAGCTAGTAAAATTCCTTCTGAGTCATACATAAATCAAGTACATTTGGGACTTCCCTATGAGGCCAGTGCATGTCCTGGGAAGATCCCCTTGGCACCTCCACCCTCCTGGGCTAGAGGGAGTAGCTATGGAACGTTTATAAAAGGTAGTCATAGGATTTCTATCCTAAAAGGGGCAAGGTTGCAGTGATCAGCAGAAAGAGACAAAAACCTGAAAAGGCAAATTTGAACAATGGAAGAGTGGCTGGAGGAAAAGGCTAAATGCTAACAAACAAATGTTATGACAAAGGTTTTGAAACAATAAAGGATATTCAAATTAGCCAGCTCAGAATAAACCAAGGACTGTCATCCAAGCAAAGGGAGGTTCTGCTGAGGACTCACCAATGTCCACCAAGGAGGTCAGGCAGTGGGCATAGAGGGCCCATGCTTGTGCCTGGCACTGACCCAGGCAGCTCCTGAGGTGAAAATGGGCTGTCTCTGGGGCCCATATTGGGCTGGAAAATACCTGAGCCAGGCATGGTGGCAAACAACTGTAATCCCAACACTTGGGAGTCTGAAGCAGGAGGATTGCCACAAGCTCGAGGCCAGCCTGGTCTACATAGTGAGACCATGTCTCAAAAAAAAAAAAAATCTGCTGTAAAGAAAATAAGAAAAAAACCCTGATCCAAATAAGAGCGACCATGGCCTGGGAACATGGATTCAAGTTACCTTGAATGACATGCTCCACTAGAGAAGAGGTTACATGAAGTGTTTTTTTTGGTACTGGAGATTGAACTCAGAACCTTGCGCTTACAAGGCACACGGCAGAACCACTGGGCTAAATCCCTGGCCCTACATGCTTTTATAGTCACAGAACAAAAGAAAGTCACAAATCAATACATTTACCAATTACATTACAGGTATGCGGGCTGCGCAAAGATGGGGAAATGTGGGGAAATCTCTTCTGCATGCTTCATGTATTAGGTTTATAGCATTCTTAGCTTTAGGACTAGTGGAGGCTAGAGATGTTCAGAACTTAATGATAGGTTCTGAGTTTATCAGTTATGAGAATGTTAGGTCAGATACAAAAGTTAAGGTAAATAGCTATTAAAAGGCCTAAAGTAGCAAAGGATAATTTTGATTCTGGACCTCCAACATTCCATCTTGCCACGATCACAATGTTCAGGTCAGTCAAGGTCAAGCAGTCTGTGGAATCTTAATACAGAGGCAGCTTCTTCAGAGACTGTCAGTTCTGAGGGTTTTTCCATATACACATGCTCTCATTCTACCTTCCTCACCATCACGGGCCATTTTGACCATTATGGAAGCCTGGGAAAAGGTCTGATAGTCTGTTTTAGTTATTCATTCTAAGAGTACAACAGACCCATTAGGAAACTCTCTTGCTCAGGAATAGAGAATGCTGAATCCCCCTTTCTTCTATCTTTGACCATTACTCATCTCTTCCCTCATTTCTCTTTACCCTCTTTGTTTGTTTGTTTTGTTTTTGGTACCAGGGATCGAACTCAGGACTGTGGGACTGAATAACCTTTGTTCCTTTTTCTCCAGCCCCATTGTGATTAAAATGTGAGCTAATGGATGGAGATGCTTGTTAGTCTAGGGACACTAGATAGGGATCTGTAACAGACCTAGAGTCCCAGAGTAAACTACTCAACTCTTTGTTTATCCGGAACTGATATTCCAGGCACCACAATTGTTAAAACAAGCTGCAGATGTCTGCTAACCATCAATATGTGACAGTCGACCACTAACCTTTGTCCCCTTTTCTTTAATATGTTAACTTCCCCCTCAACCCCCTATAAAAACAGCCTCGGATTCTGAGCCAGTTGCCTCTCTAAGCTATTTTGCTTCAGGAGTGCCGTCTGGCCAGACTAATAAAGGTCTGTTTCCCAACTCGTCCGGTGTGTTCCTTCCCGGGTGTTCTTTGCTGTAGTCAGCTCCTTGGAGCATTTGGTAAGGCTCTTGGTCTTACATTCTGAAGGCACCACTGGGATCCCTGGGTGTGCTTCACTAGTCAGCTCCTTGGAGCGTTTGGTAAGGCTCTTGGTCTTACATTCTGAAGACACCGCTGGGATTCCTGGGTGTGCTTCACTAGTCAGCTCCTCGGAGCTTTTGGTAAGGCCATCAGTCTTACAGGACCTTGAGCTGTGAGGCAGGCGCTGGAACCACTGAGCTAAATCCTGGGCCCTCTTTACCCTCTTTATTAAGTTGACCAGAATTAACAACTTCGGCAGTTAACCAGTCTCTAGTGCCATGACTTTATCTTTTTTTTTTTTTGGTACCAGGGATTGAACTTGGGACCTTGCACTTGCGAGGCAGGCGGTGGCACCACTGAGCTAAATCCTTGGCCGAAGACTTTCTCTTTGACTGATGTTTTAAATTAAAAGTGAGTAGAATACATTTCTGTTTTCTCTTACTCATTCTTAAGTTTTTCTCTATCTGTTCCCTTGGAGTTTTAGTTTGTAGACAAAAACATTTCCTGGGGATTTATCTTTCCTTCCAGTCTGACTCTAGTTGGAAACTTTTCCTCCTCTTCTTCGAAGTCCCAGCCATGTGTCTCCCAGGTGTCTCTTTGCTCTCTGCCTTCAGGGCTGTGGGAGCATCTGCCTGCATGAGCTGCTTGCACTAAGGGCAAAGCCTGGGCTCATTCTTTGGCCTCCCTGAGTGTTGAGCTTTTGCTTCTGCTCTCCATGTGTAGAAGAAAGAGAAGGCTACATGGTTTTCTGACTGTTTGTGTCCAGGAAGGGCCCAGTGATCATTAAAGCCCTCCAGCTTCTCTTATCCGACCAGAAGGCGGTATTCATTTCCACTTGAATAGAGGCATGAAACTCTTTTATACTGGAGCTGGCTATTTTGCAGAAAACAAAGAAGTTACACATTAGCATGGAGAAACTGGCTTTTCTCACTAGCTATCTAACAATGATTAGCGACAATGGTTTAATTATAAGTTACCAGTTTAGAGACGCATAGCTCCACACAATCTGAACAAAATTTCACCATTCCTTTAGAAGACTTAAACTGGTCTGTGGATCTAATGAAGAGCCTACTTTGTCCTTTTCACTTTCTCACGGCTCCCAAAGCACTTCCGCTTATTTCAGTCTCTTGTCTTTGCCAAAGCTGTTCCCACAGCCTGGGGTGCCTTCCCTCCTTTCTTTTGCTTATCTATTATTTACTTCTCATTCAAGGCTCAGTTCAGGCACTCTCTCCTTTATGAAGTTTTTGTTTTTACAACTGCAGCCTATTCTGAGCTCTTCTCTTTATGAACACTCATTACTAGCACCACCTAATTTAACTCAGATTGCACTTTAGTTGTATGTGTCCATGTGTCATTTCTTCAAAGAGCAGAAATGAGCTCTTTGAGTAATATGATCATTTTTGTGTTCCAGCGCTTAATACAGGTCCTGGCAACATGAAGTTTTGCTGAACTTATGAGTGAATGAATGTTAGGCATGTGACAGGTACTCAATAAATATTGTTAATAAATCAATTGACAGTGAAGCTATTGTGAGAATTGCTGGGTAATCTGGCTCTCTGTATCACCTTTTCAGTGCTTGCCAGTATTGCTTGCAGAACAATAATTTCAGTTAGAAATTATACCTCTCTCACTCAACATATCTTTTTGCACTGTTGACTCCTGTTTCCCTTTTCCCTTTGAAGGGGTAGATGATCTAAAAGAAGGAGGAGGATAAGAAGGGATGAATAAACAACTGGGAAATATTTACAAATATTTTATAGTCTTGGTTATGACTATATCCAGTTCCACAGTTTGGGATTATATTCCATAGTGACTACATGAAAGTTGTAGAAAAAATGGTGACTGAGCAGGCAAGGTTTCATTTACATGTAGTTGGTAAACATATCTGGGTATAGTGCCTGTTTCCAAGGATCATAGGGCAGTTTTGACCAATACCCCCCACTACACTCTGGAGTCAGTGACATTTCACCCAAGGGGAAGATTCTACCTGGATGTTATTTATGGACTCACGATTTAGGGAGAGAACCCATACTCATGTCTTAGTTTGTCTTCTCAATGGCCAATTCTCTTTCTGCTCCTCCTGGGCATTTCTCCAAGTCAGACAATTGTGGGCAGTGAAAGAAACAAAGAGATAGCCTCTCTGTATTTTTTTGGGTCCTGCCACCAGCCCTCTGAGGATTGTCCTCCTGTGGGGGGGGGGGGGGAATCTTCCAGATGGAGGAACTTGCAGGGCTTTACCTTGAGATTTCCTCTCCATGTTGTTGAGGTAATAAAAGCAGAAGTATAATTATAGGTCTCTGGGAAACAAGTTAAAAATGATGAGTACACTTATTTATTAGAACTTTGTGATGTGTTTTGAGAGAACAAAACTCTGAAGGATAAAGTAGGTAACAACATGTAAATATAGACAAAAGGGGACCCTATTGTCCTATCTGTAGGTAGCAAGAGGACCACAAAATAATAACTGTTTTAGCTTTCCTATTGCTGAGACACAATACCCAATACCCATAAGTTAAAGGAGAAGAAGTTTAATTTGGCTCACAATTTTGGGGGTTTAGTCCATTGTCAGCAGAAATATCATGGTGGAAGGGGATGATGGAACAAAGATGCTTAATTCATGGTGGCTATAGAACAGAGCAGGGGAATAGTGCCAGAGAACAGGTGAGGAACCATAAATAGTACCCAAGGTCATACCTCTATGATCCACCCAGACACACCAAGGAGTGTGCTTTACTAATCTGCTAAGTTTTTCTTAATCCAATTAAGTTGAAACATTAGGATTAATGGTCACAATAACCAACCAAATGAACAAATGTGTTTGTAGCTTGGTGTTCACCATGCAGTAGCCATCTACTGAGGACCAACTTTATGCTAGACCTGAAGTAAGTCCCTGTCATTAGAAAGTATATAGTGAGGTGAGGATAGGGAAGGATTAGTTTTGAATTTGAAGTTGTTTAAGTGAAACAAATAGACATTGAGATAGAAAATTACAGGGTAAGAGGACCCATATAGAATGGTCATGGAAGGCTTCTCTGGAGAATGATAGTTAAACTGCAAGTTAAAGAGTGAGCTGAATTCTTTATAGGCAGAGCTAGGGAAAAAGCACTCTGTAGTGGAAAGAGCATGTCAAAAGTTATAAGTGAGGGGAAAGTTTATAGTGTCTCAGAACCAGGAAGGAGATTGGTGTGGCTAGAGGGTAGGGGGTAAAGGCTGCTGCTGGACGATGAGGCCTGGGCCAGGCAGGGCAGGCACCATGGAATCAACTGGAGAATTTCTTTTAGAAAATCAAATGACCTCAGAACCACCAAAGAGTATTTATGGTTAATATAAGGCACTTGAGTTTTATTTGAAGATCAAAGGAAACTATTAATGAGTTTTAGACAGGAAAGTGATTGGGTCCAGGTATGTCTTACAAAGCTCACTCTGGCTTCTGTGTGGAGGATGGTTTGGAGGTGAGCAAGAAAGGGCTAGGGAAGCAGCTGAGGAGACCATCAAAACCATCTGTATTAGTCAGCTTCCTCACCACTGCGATAAAATAACTGATACTTGCAGCTTACAGGAGGAGAGGTTTATTTTGACTTATGGTTTTCAGGGAATTCAATCTAGGATAGGCTTGCTCCAAGCAGAAATGGTATGGTGGAAGGGGATGGCCAGGAAACACTGCTCATCTCTTGGTAGCCAGGAACTGCAGAGAGAAGGAAGGGGTTGGGGAAAACAATACACCCTTCCAGGCCACATCCCCAGTGATCCACCTCCAACCAGGCCCCACCTCTCAGAACATTTAGCTGCTGAACTCATCAATAGATGAATCCAATGATGAGTGTAATGCCCCATGATCCAGTCACTTTCCAAACACATGAGACTTTTGGGGGTTTATTTTGGATTGAAACCATAATTCCATCCATAAGAGACACTGGAGACTTGAACTAGACAGGAGTAATGGAAGTAGAGAAAAGAAAAATAATAATAGTGAAGACCAGAATTCCTCCAGAGAAGCAAAGGAACGACTTCCTTCTTCTTTCTCTTTTTATTCCATTAAAGCTACACTCCTACTGTGTGGTGCTGTCCACATTCAGGGTGAGTCTTCCCTCCTCAGTTTGCAGCCCACATGTCAATCATCCACAGACAGCCAGAACTGTGCTCCCCTAATCCACTAGGCATTTCTTAATCTATTCAAGTTGATACATCACAATGAACTGTTGTTGCTGTTGCTGAAATTGAATCCAGGGCCTTGTGCATACTAAGCAGACAGTATAATTGAGCTACATCTCCAGCCCTTTGAGATATATTTTCAAGGTAGTATTGATAGAAGTTAAATTTATATTTTCTTTGGTGACAGAGGGACTTTAAAAGAGAAAATCACTCTGAGTCACTGAAGGCAGGCTCCTGTGCCACATCTTCTCTCAGAAAAGGTCTTATGGTACCTTTGAATCTGTTTGGGAAACTCCCTTAAAAAGTTGAATGATCTTGGACTCATAAAGGCTGTTTCTTTCAGAAGCTCCCATGTGGCACTGAAGATAGCTTCTCTGCAGGACAGTTGGTGAGCAGCTAAATGATGAACATGGGCAGAGCTGCTCTGGGGGCCAGAAAGCTCTCAGGTCTCTAAGATGTGGTGCTGGAAGTCACTGGTATTTGAGTGGGTGTTGGGGCACTACTAATGCGTCCGGTGTACTCCCTTGTGGGCTGTGTAAGGACAAAAGTCACAAAGTAGTCAAAGTTCTTCTTGGACACGTGGAGGGGGGCACATCTTTCCAGAAAGAAACCAGAAGAGATGATAGGAGATCACGACAAGTGTCTTTAAAGGGCTGATGGCTGCTGTGCACTCAGATTTGTGAAGTTGGGATATATTTCACCAGATATAGGGAGACTTATCTTTCTCTGGTCACATAGCAAGCCCAGACAATATGACAAGATTTCACTCAGAGAACACAGAAGTCAAAAGTAGGGGCTGGAAGTGTCACTTAGTGGTAAAACACTTGCCTAGCATGTATAAGGCCCTGGGTTCAGTCTCTGGCATTAACAACAAAAAATGTCAAAACTGGACTGTTTACAGGTTTCACACTAGGCTGAACAAGATGTCATGTACAGTTGCTGCAAAAAGAAAATTGGAGTCCAGATAAGCCCCAGGCCAGGTTCAAAGGTAGCCTAAGGAGGATGCCAAACCCATCCCCAACAAGCTTCAGGGCCACTGTATTTGTCAGCTTTCCCATCGCTGGGACATAATACTTGACAGTCAAAACTTAAAGGAGAGGTTTAATCTGGTTTATGGTTTCAGGGGATTTAGTCCATGGCTGGCAGGCTCTAAGGCAGATACATCATGGCAGAAGGGTGTGGTATAGCAAAGGTGTTTAATTCATGGATTCTGGGAAGCAGAGCATGGGATCAGCCCCAGAGAGGAAGGGGTGAGGGACCAGATTTATAGTACCCAAGATCATGCCTCCATGGCCTACCTAGAAACACCCAGAAGTGTGCTCTACCATTTCTGTAGGTGGCTCCCAAGTCAATCAACTGACACAATCAAGTTTAAGATTATTAGATAAATCTTTAAGGTCAAAGCCTATCAGAGGCTGGAGTAAGCCATGAGAATTGGTATTTGCAGCTGTAAAATTAGCCAAATGTTTATGGGCAGTTGTATTTCATTAGACCTTCTTTGGAGGCCTGGGACCCTTCCTCTGTCTAAAAATTAAGTGACCTTTGCATCAGTGACAGTTTCAAGTAAATGCTCTGTTCTGGGTGTGGGTGTGTGTGTGTGTGTGTGTGTGTGTGTGTGTGTTTGTGTGTGTGCTGCTGGGGATTGAACCCAGGGCCTTCACACAGAGCTACAGAATCAGCCCTTTAAAAATTTTTGTATTTTGTGATAAGGTCTGATTATATCGCTAAGTTGCTCAGGCTGGGTTTGAACTTGTGATCCTCCTGCCTCAGTCTCTTAGAGAGCTGGAATTACAGAGCGCACCACCTGGCCTTGGGCTCCTTTTTTGTTGTCTCTGTTCTGGCAATTTTAAAAACAAAGGCTGGACAGCATCTTTTAACACCTTTTTTTGATAACTTCTGTGACCAGAGAACTTTTCATTGGTAAATTCTGTGATCAGGGCAAGTTTTATTTTAGTGATGTTAAAGCACACTTGGGTATTTGTTTCCCCAAAGAAAAGCTTGTGAAATTCATGGGTTCTTCAATTCATGACAATTGAGGCGGATAATTTTGAGTTGGGGCATGGAACTGCTTCTCACACCTCTGTCTCCCATGGACACAAAGTAGGTGTCTCCAGAGATAGGTTGGATTTTGCACAGCACATGTGATTACTAAATTCAGGAGTCTGCTCCCGACAATCAAAGCTCTCTGAGCACTTTCATGCATGCAGGGACTTTGTTTTCTGGCCAATTGAAAGAGCAGCACAAAGTAACAACTTCGAAGGGTGCTGAGTAATTCTGACCTGAGGCAAAGGCAGGAAGCTGACAGTGAGGTCAAAGCAGGATTGGCCCTGGGAAAAACTGAGAAACTGGCCCAAATCATCTCACCTGGCTTTCTCCTCTGAGTCTGCTTCCCCTCTGACACAGCTTTTCTGACACAGCCTCCATGCTGCCCTCAAAGTGAGCAGCACTATGCACTGGAAGGTGCACTAAAGCTGGAACTGGAAGGTCTGAGTTCAAGTTAGGACTCTCTGCTACATAATAATAGCTATGGGGTGTTAGGCATGTCCTCTTAACCCTTGAGAATTTCTGTCCCCTTTTGAAAAATGGGGATCATGATGCTACATGTGACACCTCAAACAGGAGGAACGAGACTCAAATATAATAATGCATGTGTAACTGTGTGTGTGTGTATGTGTGTGTGTTACTGGGGATTGAATCTAAGGCCTTCACACTGAGCTACATCCCCAGACTTTTAAAAAATTTTATAGACAGGGCTCATTATGTTGCCCCAGTTGGGCTCATATTTGTGATCCTCTTGCCTTAGCCTCCGTTAGTAGCTCACATTGCAGATGTGTGCTACTATGCCCAGTGGAAAAAAACTTAGTTTTCTCTTACTTTTGGGGGGGTGCTGGTGCTGAAAGTCAAGGACTTATGCTTGGTAGGCAGTTGTTCCCCTGCTGAGCTATATTCTCAGATCTTCTGCCTTTTTTTTCATACTATAAGGCCTTTTCTTATTATGAAGGCCTGTCTTTCTGAGAAATGACCAACACATTGCTCAAAATGTAAGACTTGTGGGCTGGGGATTTGGTTCATGGTGCCGCTCCCTGCCTCGCAAGTGCAAGGTCCCGAGTTCGATCCCCAGGACCAAAAAAAAGTAAGACTTGCATTCTCCTTTTGGCCTTCAAACTCTTATTCTTAGTGGACAGTCTTCAGTCAGCTGTTGGCTAGTTTATATCATTAATTCTCAGCAAGGTGTATGCCATTATTAATTTTGGTGTGTAGTACTTCTCCTGGGGGAATTTAATATAATTTTATTGAACAGTAAATAAATACTGAATAGCATTTATAATCTATGGGTAAGGTAAAAGAATAGCAGTAAAATGAACATGCATGAACTGACCACCCAGCCTAAGAAAGTCATTTCAGCACTGTTGATGCCCATATATGCCCTCTCCAGGCCCATCTTCTCTCCCCTGGGCTAACTGTAATCCTGAATTGCATATTTATCTTCCCCTGATTTTCCTGTATAGCATTACTATATATAGATACCTTCCCAAATAATATATTTTTACTTTTTTATATTTTTGAACTTTGCATAAATATCACCAAATTGTGCATACTGTTTTGTGATCACAACATTATATTCCTGACAGTCATCTACCCTAAAGTGTGTGGCTATAGTTCATTCATATTCATGGCTCTATAGTATTTCATGGTGTATAAAATGACTTTACTCATTACTTTGTGAGTACACATTTGAATTATTTTCAGGTAACACCACTCCATTTCTAGCAGTACTGTGATGAATGTTCTTAGACACATGTCCAGGCACGTGTGGAAGAATTTCTCCAAGGTACATATGCTTACAAGTAGTTTTACTAAGTTATTCATATCTTGAACTTTATTGGATAATATAAAATTATACCAATTTATTTTCTCAGCAGCAATTTATGAGGGTTCCACATTTCTCCAATGCTTGGTATATGAAACTTCAATGTTTTGCCATTCAGATCATGTAGTAGTATTTCATTGTGGGCTTAGTGTACATTTCTTTGTTCACTAATAAGACTGAGCATATTTTCATGTGTTTATTGGCCATTTATATTTTTTGAGTATTTTTTACTCGGTTGCTTACTTTTTCTTAAAGGCTTGTCAGTTTGTATTTAATCAACATTAATCTCTTAAGTTGGCTGCAGATTACCTTTTTCACTTTCTGGATTGTTAGTTCACTTTCAATTTTAGTATATGTGTTGCTGAAGCAAGCACTGTTCACTTTCATGGTTGGATGAATAGAAGTTTTAATTTTAATGTATTTGAATTTATTACAATTCTACTTTATGACTGTGACTGTCTTAAGAAATGATACTCTATCTCAAAGTGTGAAGATAGCCTTTCATATTATATTCTAAAGTTGAAGTTTTGATTGGAAATGCACTGAATTGATAGCTAACCTTACAAATGATTTGGTGAATGATATTGTTTGAATGAATTCTTCAAAGAGCATCTGTTGGAAACTTAATCTCCAGTGTGACAGTGCTGGGAGGTGGTGTCCAATGGGAATTGTTTAGGTCATTGGGTTCCAACCTTACAAATGCATTAATGCCAATTGTAAAAGGACTTGAGGCTGTGAGTTCAATCTTTTCCTTTTCCTTCTGCCTTCTTCTGTGAGATAACACAGGAAGAAGGTCCTCACCAAGTGACCTTGGGCTTTCAGCCTCTGGAGCTGTAGGAAATAAATCTCTGCTTTTTATAAATTAGCCAATCTTAGATATTTTGTTTTAACAGCACCAAATAGACTAAGGCAGGGAGAGAGATATTGAGAATCCTGATCTCCTGCTCAGTGCTATCATCCAAAGTGAGAAGAAAGACATAGAGACAGAGTTAAAGGGAAAGATGGGGAGCTAGGAAGGTCAGTGCTGAGCAGGCAGCAAAGACCCTGAACAGCCAGAACCATTGATATTTATTGGTGACACAATCATTGTTAAGTTGAAGTAAGGGGGCTATGTGTGGTTGCTAGGGATACATTGCTGGTGTAGGCAAGACTTGTAAAAGAAAAGACAAAGCATTCTTGTGTTGGGGACAGAACAGACCAGATATAGATTGTGGTTAACAATTAATTTTGTCTTTTTAGTTAAGAAGGTTTTAATTCTGGTAATGGAATTTGCGTACGAATCACTCTGACCTCAGCTGTGTGTTATTTCATATTAAGCCCCATAGCTTCAAAGGCCATTTCTCTGGTCTCTGCCATGGCTGATTGTGGTGGTGGGGCTGGAATTGACCCATGCACCATCTGCAATGCTCCTGTGAGTCACATAGGCTTTGGTTGGACTCACTTCTTTAAACAAGCCAATCAGGGTGGTAACTTTACAGCCTGCACTGCTTACGCCTGCTTTGGGCATAGTCAATAGGGCATTCACACACACACACATATCCAGAGACAGAGAGAGAGAGAGAGAGAGAGAGAGAGAGAGAGGTGCAGAGAGGGGCAGAGAGAGAGACAGAGGGAGAGAGAGTGACAGAGGGAGAGAGGGAGAGAGAGAGTTTGTTTGTTTTCTCTTCTGTAGAGTAGCTGGGTAAGAACAGAAAAATGTTTCAGTCATGTTTCGCAACATAACAACTACCTCATGCAGAGTGACTTAAAACAGCAATCATTTATTTTGTTTGCAAATCTGTAATTTGAGCAGGTTTTGGTGGGCCAGCTTGTTTCCCTTCCATATGGCAATAACTGGGTTGCTCAAAGGTTGAGGCAGGGGAAGAGGAGCTGGATGCTTTTTCAGGCTTATTTACTTATGTTCCTGGCAGTACTGACACTGTTGGCAGGGACCTCAGTGGGGGTAATTGATGGCACATTTACATGCACCCTCTCCATGTGGCTGTCTGGCTGACTCTCAGAATGGCAGTGAGGTTCTGGGAGTAACCACGCCTGGAGCTGCCAGTCTCTTAATGCCTGGCCCTGGGCCTGGTACAATGTTTGTTACCTCTGCTGTGCTCTGCTGGTCAAACAATCACAAAGTTCACCTTCCATGAGAAGGGAAAGAGAATTGAGCCTATTCTTGGTGATATGAATACCAGAGGATTTTGGATTTAATTCTCAAAATTGCTAAAAGCAATCTGATCTTTAAATGCTTGTTAACACTTGACTTTAAAACTGTCTAGGTTTGGTCTTTGTGGAAGTTTAATTACAGATTCTACTTTAACTTTTTAAGAATTAATCAGACTTGCCATTTCTTCTTTCAATTTTTTTTGGTACCAGGGATTGAACTCAGGACCTTGTGCTTGCCAGGCAGGTACGGTGCCACTGAGCTAAATCCCCTGCCCTCTTCTTTCAATTTTGATGAGTTATGTTTTTCTAAGAATATGTTCTTTTATATCCAATTTTTCAAATTTATGCATAGGACTTATTGACTGTAATATTCTTTTATGATATTTAAAATCTCTGTACCATCTATTAAGTTTCATTTTGTAAGAGATAGAGGAGAGAGAAAAACTTGCAGGAAGGACATGCTTTATTTAAGATAAAGACCTGGGAGGGGCTTCTGGCTCCAAAATGCCAGGGCAGCAGCTCTCTTACAGACTAAGGGGTTTATAAGAGTTAGCAGAGAATGAGGAAGCTGGAAACTATTCTGAGATCTGATCATCTATTTTGGTCTGTGGCCACTGGTCCATTTTGTGTTTGTGTAGGGTTTCTTGGTCTGGAATGGTCTGTTCTATAAATAGGAACCAGGCAGGCCAATTTATTAGGGATATTGGTATTATTACCAGGCTAAGACAATTTGGGAAGGGTCGAGACTCATGGTAAGATGTCCTTTGGGCTTTTCCTTACACATTGTACTCCTGTCTGTATTCTTTTACTTTGATCAATTTTGTCAGAAGTTTTCAATTTTCTGAACTGACTTTTGGCTTTGTTGCTCTTTCTCTATTCTTTCTTTTCTGTTACGGTGGTTTCTGTTCTTTTACTATTTTAAGTGTTCTTCCTCATCTTCCCCATCTCTTTTTGTATTTCTTCAGCAAGATGCTAAGCTCATTAATTTCCATCTTTCCTCTTTCCTTAAATGTTTTAAAGTATAAAAGGTACTGCTTTAGCTACGTCTGACAAGGGTTTTTTTCATTTTTGTTATTGTTCAATTTAATGTTGTCTAACTTCCAACTTAGTACTTTTAGACTTATGAAGTAGTTAGAGGCATTTCTAAATGTATGGCTCATTTTAGGTATCTCTTTTGCTCCTTTTTTTTTTGTACGTGGCACTGGGGATTAAAACCAGAGCCTTCACATTTTACTCCAGGCTTTTATTTTTTATTTTTATTTTGAGACAGAATATTGCTAAGTTGCCTAGCCTGGGCTTGGGCTTATGATCATTTTGCCTGAGCTTCCAAGAGTGCTGGAATTACAGGCAAGTGCCAACATACCTGTCTTAGGGCTTAGTTATTTCTTATTGTTGACTTCTTTCTTAATTTTATGGTTGTCAGAGAATACAGTAAGTATAATGAGAATTCAGTTTGTTTAAAAAGTCATACTTTATGCCTTCTAACAATTTTTGTCAGTGTTTCAGATATACTTTAAAAGAATGTATATTCTCCAGTTATTGGATATGGTATTCTTTGTATGTCTATTAGGTCAAGTGTGATAGTTGTGTTTCTCATTTTAAAATCTGCCCCCAAAATAATTTTGGCAAATATGCCACTATGATTATGGTTTTTGTCAATTTCCTTTTGGTCCCCAATACTTTTTTTTTTTTTTTGAGATGAGGTTTCTCAATCTTGCCCAGGCTGGGCTTGAACTTGTGGACTCAAGGATTCACTTCAGCCTCCTGAGTAGGTGGAACTACAAGTGTGTACCACTGCACCTGGCTATAAATTCTTGCTTTATATTTTTTGCAGTTATGTTATTCAATGAACTTTTCTAAGTTCATTTTCTCAAGTATTATTACATAATGAAAAGCTAAACTCATCCTACAAATAGCTTATAGCTTAGTTTAGAGTTAAAAATTCATTTAAAAATTCTCATTTTAATCAATTTACATTTGAATACTAACATATTCTAATTTATTTCATGTTGTTATTTTACACTATTTGTCTTGTTTTTCTATTTCTTTTTTCCCATCCCCTCTTTGCCTTCTTTTGGAGTGATTGTTCCTCCTCCTCCTCCTCCTCCTCCTCCCCCCTCCTTCTTCTTCTTCTCTTCTTCTTCTCCTTCTCCTTCTCTTTCTTCTTCTTCTCTGCTTTCCCTTTTTCTACTAACATTATGAGCTCTATTTCTTTTATTTTAGGGTTTCCTTGCAAGTTTTAATGTCAACAATTGAAAGTCTTAATTTTATGAACATCTTTACTCTTTTACTATATAATGTATAATTCTTAGAATATTTTAACTCCAAATTCTCCCTCCAAGGATCTATGTGCTCCCCCCTGCCCAACAGGGATGGAACCCAGGGCCTTGTGTACGCTAAGCAAATGCTCTACTATAGACCCCCTTTTACATTTTTTTAAAAACATAATTTGAGATAGGGTCTTGCTAAGTTGCCCAGGCTGGCCTTGAACTTCTGGTCCTCCTGCCTTAGTCTCCAGTGTATCTGGAATTATAGGAGTACATCACCATGACCAGTTTAACTCTGCTTTTAAAATTTTTAAAAATTGCAGTACTAGGGATTGCACTTTGCACTGAGCCACATCCCTAGCCCTTTTATTATTATTATTATTTAAAAAATTTTGAGACAGGGCCTTTTTAAGTCACTGAGTTTGCCCAGGCTGGGCTCAAACTTGTGATCCTTCCACCTCAGCCTTCCAAAGTGCTGGCATTACAGACATGTGCAAGGATTACAGGCATGTGCTACTGTGCTTGGTTCTTGTTTTTGATCCTACAAGTTAAACATTCTTAGTGTTTTATGTATGTAATGCCTTTTACTGACTGTTTTTTGCATTTGTGTCGGTCAGCTTTCCCACTACCAGGGAAAAAATACCTGACACTGAAACTTAAAGGTGAAGAGGTTTATTTGGCTCATGGTTTCAGACACTTCAGTCCATGGTCAGTGGCGTTAAGGCAAGAACATCATGGCAAAGGGCTTACTTCATGGAGCTGGGAAGCAGAGCACAGAGAAAGAATGCCAGCAGGAGGTACACCTCTGAACTTGACCCAGGGACCTACCTTTTCCAACTGCCTCCTGAGACCTCCAGCACATTCAGCTCTGGCCATCTATGGTAACTCTAGCACTACTACTAGTAGTGACTACTGACGACTCTAGCACTTCACTGATCCAGCCACCTCTCCAGGAGTCTCTTAAACCAGTGAAACTGACAATAAGGATTAACTGGCATAGCATCTTGGTTCTTTTTTTTTCTTTCTGGTACTGGGGATCAAACTTGGGTCCTTCTGCTTGTGAGGCAGGTGGCGGAATCACTGAGCTAAATCTCCAGCCCAGCACTTTGGTTCTCTCATTGGATATTATATTTTTTTCCACTAAAATAATTTATTTTAGAGAGGCTCTGTTAATAGGCTACTCTGTCAGGTTTTGTCTGACTTAAAATATCTTTGATATGTTCTTATTCTTGAGAAAATTGTGTAGAGTATGTATGGGCTTCCGGGATAATACTCTGTCTCCATACATTCTACTGGGCTCTGACTTTTTATGGCTACTTTTGTGGTTAGAAGATAGTTTTTTTTAAAAACAGGTTGTATATTTTTTCCCCCTATGGTTGTTTTAAAAGTCATCTGTCTGCACTGGGGTTCTACTGTGACACCTGCATCTGAGGATTGATGTCTTTCACTGGTTCTGGAAAGTTCCAGACATTATCTCTTTGGACAGAGACTCTTTGCTTGCTTTTTCTCTCTAATCCTCTTGCAACTCTGGTTAACTTGGGTTAGAATATCTCATTCTAACTACCATATTTCTTTCTTTTTAAACATTTTTATTTTATTAGTATATTTGTAGTAGTGCAGTTTACAATTGTCTTTGGGAGTGGGTATATGTACTTACTACAGCTTGTTTCTTTCTTTAATCCCCTTTCTCTTCCCTCCACCATCTTTCCTTCCTTCTCTAATTCCCCTATCCTGATTTTCATTCTTGTGATATCATTAATCTTAGCTCATGTAATGGCATATAATGTTTACATTAATTGAGGTTATTAGGTTCTGTACATGGCATATCTTTGTTACTTCTTTTTTTTCCTGGTATAGGGGATTGAACTCAGGGCCTTGTGCTTGGGAGGCAGGCATGGTGCTACTGAGCTAAATCCCCGGCCCAGCATGTCTTTATTTCTACTTATTTCCCTTTCCCCTCCTCCTCATCTCTCATCCTTGCTCCCTTGGACCCCTTCCGTATTGCAAGAGATTTAACCCCTTGTTCCCTTCTCCCCATCTTTTATTATTCTCTTTATTTGTACTTGGCCTCACTCAAATGATACCATATGGTATTTAAGCTTGTATATCTGGTTTATTTCACTCAGCATTACTGTTTCCAGGTGCACCCATTTTTCCTACAAATATCTCAAATTTGTCATTATAGCAGAGTAGTATTCCATTATATATAGATACCACATTTTCTTTATTCAATCATCTATTGATGGGTATACAGACTGCTTCCAAAATGTAGCTATTGTGAATTCTGCTGCTATAAACATTGGCATATATGTATCCCTGTAGTATGATGACTTACGCTCTTTGGGGAAGATGCCTAGAAGGAGGATAACGGAGTCATGTGGAATTTCTAATTTCAATTCTTTGAAACCCCATACTGATTTCCATAATGGTTGTTCTAGTTTACACTGCCACCAAAAATGTTGAAGGGTTCTTTTTTCACCACAGCCTTGCCACCATTTGTTATTGTTTGATTTTTTAATGATTGTCATTTTTTCTGGAGTAAGATGGAATTTTAGTGTTGTTTTAATTCACATTTCTGTAACGGCCAGAGATGTTGGACATTTTTTCCATATATTTGTTGACCATTTGTATTTCCTCTGTGAAGTGTCTTTTTATTTCTCTTGTCCATTTCTTGACTGGGTCTTAATTTTAGGGGAGTTCATTTTTTTTGAGTTCTTTATATATTACAGGTATTAGTCCTCTGTCTGAGTAGTTGGCAATTTTTTTCCCATTCTGTAGGTTGTCTCTTCATTCTACTGATTGATTCTTTTCCTGTATGGAAGCTTTTTAGTTTGATACAATCCCATTTGTTGATTCTTGCTGTTATTTCTTGTACAACTGAGGTTCTGTGTAGAAAATTCTTTTCTATACCTTTGTCTTCAAGTGTTTTACCTATTTTATTTCCAGTAGGTTTAATGTTTCTGTTTTAATGCTTAGATTTTTGATCCATTTTTATGTTAGTTACAGTGATTTTTGATTTTAATGTACAGTGAGGGGGTCCATTTTTAGTTTTCTGCAAACAGATAACCAGTTTTCTCAGCCCCACTTGTTGAATAGGCTATCTTTTCTCCAACATATGTTTTGGCCCCTTTTGTCAAAGACTGAATAGCTAAATGTGTCTGGGGAGGTTTCTGTATCCTCTATTTGGTTCCACTGATCCATATACCTGTTTTTGCTTCAGTACCATGCTGCTTTTATCACCATTGCTTCATACTATAGCCTGAAGTCAGGTATTGTAAGGCCTCCTGCTTTGCTCTTGTTGCCCAAAATTGCTTTTGCTATTTTGAGTCTCTTCTGGTTCCATATGAATTTCAGGGTTGTTTTCTCTAGTTTTGTAAAGTATGCTGTTGGTATTTCGATTGGGATTGCATTGACTCTGTATAATAGTTTTGAGAGTATAGCCATTTTGACAATACTCGTTCTGCCTATCCACGAGCAGGGGATGTGTTCCCATTTTCTGATGTCCTCTTCAATCTCCTTTTTCAGAGTGCTATATACTGTAATTATCTTTGTAAAGGTCTTTCACTTCTTTGGTTAGGTTAATTCCTAGGCATTTAATTTTTTCTTGAAGCTACTGTGAATGGCAATGTTTTCATAATTTCCTTCTCATTGAGTTCATTATTGATGTACACAAATGCTAACACATTTTGTGTGTGTGTTGATCTCATATCCTGCTACATTGCTGAAGTTGGTTATTAGTTCTAGGAGTTTTTTGGTGGAATTCTTTGAGTCTTCTATGTAGAGTATCATGTCAACTGCAAATAATGATAATTTGAGCTCTTTCCTATATGTATCCTTTTTATTTCTTTCTCTTGCCTGATTCCCCTGGTCAATGTTTCAAATACTACATTGAATAGAAGTGGTGATAAAAGACATCCTTGTTTTCTTCCTGATTTTAGCAGGAATGCTTTTAGTTTTTCCCCATTTACTGTGATACTGAATGTTTGTTTGTCATAAATAGCTTTTTTTTGGTATTGGAGATCAAACTCAGGACCTTGAGCTTGCGAGGCAGGCACGGTGCCATTGAGCTAAATCCCCAGCTCATAAATACCTTTCATAAAATTCAGATATGGTCCTTCTATACCTTTTTTCTTCAGGATTTTATTATGGGTGGTGTTGGATTTTGTCAAAAGCCTTTTATGCATCTATTGATGTATCTATTATGCATCTATTGATCATATTTACCATATTTCTTTAACTCACTTTTATGTTTTCATCTCTTTGCCTTTCTCCTCTGCCTTCTGGATTCTTTCTTCAGATTGATCTTTGAGTTCATTTATTCTTTCTTCTGCCATGTCCAAATTACATTTCAATATGCACTTGTGTTTTAAGATCCCTTGCTGAAAATACATAAATGAAAAAGCTTCACTGAGGCATTATTGACATTTAATAAAATATACTTATTTAAAAGTATAGTTTAATGAATTTTGACATGTTTAAATAGCCATAAAACTGTCACAAAAATGAAGGTAACAAATTTTCTGTCATCAAAGTTCTGTAGCTTTTATTTTTCAGACTTGTTGGGTTATTACAGGTAATTTACATTGTAGTATTAATTTTAGAATCACCTTGTTAATTTTGAAAACTTCTGCTGAGATTTTCACTGGCATTTTGCTGGATCCATAGATGAGTTTGGGGAGAAGTTACATCTTAATAATGTGTCTTCCAATCCATAGCATAATGTATTTTTCTATTTATTATCAAGGGCTCCAGTTTTTCTCATTACTATTTTATAGTTTCTAGTGTACAAGCCTTGAGCACTTTTCTCACACTAACCCCTGTTTCACACTTTTTGGTGTTATTGTAAATGGTATTTAAAAAACTCTTCAATTTCTCATTGCTAGCTTTTAGGAATACAGTATAACTGATTTTTTAAAAATAGTGGTCTTAAAGAAACAACAAAATTGACAAACCTTTAGCCAACCTTGTCAGAAAAAGGAAAGAAAAGGCCCAAATCCATGCAAT